>JAHDVE020006583.1:0-47091 GCA_022606495.2 Halesus radiatus
TTGACTTAGTGATGTTGAACTTCATTCACCGAACTACCCCTTTGTATGGGAGCTGTTTCACTTGAACCACCAACTACCCCTTTGTATGGGAGCTGGCTTTACAGTCACAGTGTATCCATCCTACATTAAAAATACTTTTACACATGATTCTCAGAACCATTGAATATGGTAACACCATACACAGAATGTATGGCACAGGGATCAATCCTCCGTCTTCCCACACTTAAGATTAATAATAAACCCTCCCTTCCTACTACTCACGCGCTTCATGAGTATTCTTTTGATTAAGTTTAAATCATCGTATTAAATTATAACTTATTATCCACAAATAAAATTAAACTCTTAAATTAATATATAATAATTGAAATAGTTTCATTATAAATAGTTATTATGGAAAAAACAGAGCCACAAACGTAAAATAAACTGACAAAAGTATAAAAAAACAACTAATGATTGCAAAAACTGAATAAAACAATTCATAGATACACTTATTACATTTTGCACACGGTGAATAAATAAATAAAAATATAAAATACACATAAATTATAATTCATAAATAAAAATAAACAAATAAGTTACCTAGTCTAAAAATACACACATTTCTCAAATATTAATTATAAAAGCACTCATTTTCATAAAAAAATAACCTAAGATTAGACCACAGTTTATATTAATCAGTTATCAATCATCTATAATAATTTATTGTAAAAGGAATCGCTTGCTACATAATGCAACGATTGTCATATATATAACTAAGCCATTTTGTCCAAATATGTATTTCCTCGTCCCAGCCATTCTGTATCAGAAGTCAAATAAGCTTGTAGTAAGTAATGTGTTGATATAATAACTGTATGTTGAGCTGTTTGGAAATGTGGTGTTTTGTACTTTAGTTTGAAATATTGTTAGGTTAGGTTGTGTTACTTGAATAATGAGATCATTGGTTTGCTTACTTTACTCTGGCTCAGCTTCAGCGCTTCCGTCACCCGTGTTGCGACTTATCATGTGGCATCGAGGTCTGCCAAAGTGTTGCTTGACTCTACTGATATCTTAGTCGGCGAGTTTTGGCAAAAGTCTACATATTTATACGATAATTATGATTCCATTAACATATTGATAAGTTGTGACTATACACTAGATTGTGCCGTTACTAGTCGCTAAATACTTAGAAACTATCAAATTTAATACCAATTTCTCGTCTTATGGAAATTGTAAGACTAGTTGGAATGATAACGCTGGTTCAGTTATGCGGTCGTCTCTTTGAGAGACGGGGATTCACGAAACCATTAAGAATTATATCGTAATCTCTTAAATACCATTGGTTAATTGAAGGATTTAATACGGCGGTAGATTTTCAATGTACAGTCTGAGTAGATACCTTGGTAGGCACTACCTTGTTCTTTTGTCAGGCACCCGACTCTTGGTACGGGCCCGTCACCATACAGGGCTGCATGGGGAACAGAGTCGTCCAAGACATGGTGGTGGAAGTGGATGCTCTCATCATCATCTGCTTGCTACTCTTCTCTCCCGTGCTTCCGTCTCCCGCGGGTGGCAGAGAACTGAATCTTCCTGTCATTTCTTCTTTGATACTATTTTTCATCTTTTCATATTTGTTATAGAAGCTGTTAGCTGCCCCGGGCACGGCTACTGTCGCGGAAGCTTGAGTCGTGTTGGTGTTGGACGAAGTGGTCCCCGCCATTGTCACAGTTATGCCTAGTTTCTTGAGCCTCATCTTTTCCTCCCACTCGTCGAGTCCGTGCTTTGGCCTATTTAAATTTCTATGCTGATAGAACACGAGAGATATTCTCGTTGGATTAAGCCTGTTTGGACTTTTCAAAGCTGTAGTTGCGTGCATCTCGTGCTTAGCACACTCGAATAAAACACTCCCATGTCCCAAAGCTATTGCCACTCCTCCCATTTGATTATCTTTGAAGCATTCCAAGTTTTCAACGAAATCTGTCACCTCTCCCAAAGGCTCCGATTTTGGAGGTTCCGGTGGGTATGGAATGGAGAATGGTGGAGGGTAGAGGCACCAGTTTGGGGAAGATTGACACCAGTTGGGGCTCGTATTTTGATAGTAGTTTGGAGCAAAATTGGGATAATTCTGATAGCCGTAAGAATTATAACAATGCGAGTTACGAAGAAATTCCTCCCTCTTATATTTCTCAGCATTATAATACGCCAGATTGTAGTCATTATATGTGTTTTCATACGGATTAAAAGGGCTGTAGGGGTTGGGAGTAAAGGGATAAGCATTTGGCATTTGAGGGTAGTTGCTGTAACCTTGCATGTGATGACCTTGACCACCTTGATTCAGCGCTGTAAAATTGCTCGGAGAGTAATTACCCATGTATGATTTGGTGGCGCCTAAACTTGGGGCGTTTTGGGTAGTCCCCTCATAAGGGGATGCGTAATTCTGTTGGTTCGGATTTAATGAATTTTGTCTGACATTTCTACTATCGAATGAACCATGGTTTTCGTAGCCCATATTGACATTGGGTTTTTCAGTTGGTGGATACGGTTTTAAGAAGGTTGATCTCTCTATGTTCTCTGGTGAAATAGGAACTCCGTGTTGTGTGCGCGATGGCGGCCGGGCTTTCGGGACCCGGAAGAGAGAATTCTCCGTCTGGCCAGTGGGTGTCACGGGGCTGTGTTGTTCCCAGGATTTGTTGGAGATGGGGGTGGTAGGCGTTGTGCAGTGTTCCCACACTTTGTTGGGGTTTGCAGGAGAAGTGTTAGTTTCACTCCAATTGGCCGTATTAGCATTTGCAGGATTATTTTCTTCCCAATTAGAATTGGGAATAATCAATTTACCTGGGAATTTTCCTTCATTTTGCATTCCTTGGTTTTTCATATGCACTGCGGAAAATTGTTTGTTTTCATCAGATGGATAAGAATTTTTGATTGCATCAATTGTGTGGGTGGGAACCACATTCATATTTCTCTGCTGCCCTTGACCTATATTTGATAAATCAGTCATGCCTGGGTTAGTGGTTAATTCAGCAGATTGTGGGGTCATACTCCTACTGCCTTTTGTTGAATTCCCTGAATCTTCATAACTGGTATTGGTTTTAATTGGTGTATTTTCAACAGATTTCACCAGTGAACTATCACTTAAAGAGTTCTCAGGATTAGACTCCGGTACAGAAGCCCTTCCACTGTTAGATAGAGGAGTTCCAGTGGTTCTCCCAGAGTCGGGACTAAAATTGCTAGCCGCATTATTGAGATTAGTAGTGGTAGAATCTGGGTCTTCTTTCACTGAAGTATTTTCCCTGAAGTTGAACATGTCAGCGGTATTAAATTCAGGCCATTGATTGGCTCCAGGTACAGGATCAGCAGGTATATCAGTGTGCGGAGTTGGTTCTTTACTCGGCACACTTGGCGGCACTTGTGATTGTGGTTGAGCGTTCACTGGAGATCCTCCCAGGAGACCTGGGTGGGGATGTTGGGCTTGATACATGTTATTCTGGTGATGCAGGTTATAGTTCTGTTCGTACGTATTGTAAGGAGAATCAAGCACCGTGCTTGATATTTGATTACTTTGCAACTGAGCATCCGTGAAGTTATCGATCATGGAAGCCATGTCCAAAAGCGTAGGGTTTGTAAGATTAGGGTTGAGGAGACCATTTGGCCCGCAGTGACCAACTAGGTTTGGATTTCCAAAAGCAGAGTTGTAGTGTCCTCCTGTGTTAGAAAACCCTGCTTGAAGATTGTAATTATTTTGATTGAGAGTCGGTGTCTTGCTGCGAATGGGAGAAGCGCTGGGATGCGTCTGCTGGTTGCTATTGCTGTTTTGTTTGGCAACGTCAGGATGTGGGCTTTGAGGCGTTCTGGGGCTGCTGAGCATGTTGTTAGTGGTGGGATGTTTATTTTTGTTGAGTTGAGAATTGTTGTTGTGGTTGACAGGATTTGGAGTACCTTCCCGACTGCCCGGATTGGATCCATTGCCGCCTGATTCCGATAACTCTTCATCTTTCCGTTTTTTTCCGTGCCTTCTGCATGGCTGCAGCGGAACAGACCTGACTCTCACCTCACATGGATATCTGGAAAAAATTATAGAGTTAGCATGAATGTTAGATAATAATAAAATATCGTTGAACGTGGTTCTAATAAGTAAATTTTTTTTGTCTTTTTCATGACTTGAAGGGCTCTTTATTCTATTGGTACCGTTAGCAGACATGTTTTCGATATCAGAATTTGTTTATATGATAACTTTACTTTTACATGACTAAAGTTGTTGTTTATAAAAATGCTGGTTGTTCGTTATATCCGTGCAGCACACTCATTATAACTGTGAGAGATTGTATGGAAATAAGCCAAAAATATTTTCGACATTTTACTCGTTATAGCTGTGACCTCGTTATAATCAAATCCTACTGTATGTTATATCCGTGCAGCACACTCATTATAACTGTGAGAGATTGTATGGAAATAAGCCAAAAATATTTTCGACATTTTACTCGTTATAGCTGTGACCTCGTTATAATCAAATCCTACTGTATGTTATATCCGTGCAGCACACTCATTATAACTGTGAGAGATTGTATGGAAATAAGCCAAAAATATTTTCGAGATTTTACTCGTTATAGCTGTGACCTCGTTATAATCAAATCCTACTGTATGTTATATCCGTGCAGCACACTCATTATAACTGTGAGAGATTGTATGGAAATAAGCCAAAAATATTTTCGACATTTTACTCGTTATAGCTGTGACCTCGTTATAATCAAATCCTACTGTATGTTATATCCGTGCAGCACACTCATTATAACTGTGAGAGATTGTATGGAAATAAGCCAAAAATATTTTCGACATTTTACTCGTTATAACCAAATCCTACTGTATGTTATATCCGTGCAGCACACTCATTATAACTGTGAGAGATTGTATGGAAATAAGCCAAAAATATTTTCGACATTTTACTTGTTATAGCTGTGACCTCGTTATAACCAAATCCTACTGTATGTTATATCCGTGCAGCACACTCATTATAACTGTGAGAGATTGTATGGAAATAAGCCAAAAACATTTTCGACATTTTACTCGTTATAGCCGTGACCTCGTTATACCAGGGGCGTTAGTTGAAGTTTGCCGGTTTTACTCATAGATGTCGCTAGAGATATGTATACATTTCTATGATTTGGCATCTATGTCATATTTTTCTATGGACATTAACCTTCAAAAATACACAAGTTACATTCTGCCAAAATAATAGTGTCATAGTTGGTTACCTCAGTGAATATGTCGAGTTTCGTTCCAAGTAAATCGCATTGCTTTTCTTATTTCATCAAAAGAAAAAAGCAGTTGAAGCTCATCTGTTGCAGGTAGAAACTTATGGTGAACATGCTCCAGTGATTAGAACATGTGAGACATGGTTTCGTCAATTTAAAAGTGGAGATTTCGATTTAACAGACAATGAACATCCCTGGTGCAACGAAAAATTTCGAAGACGAGGAATTGCAGGCGTTATTGGATGAAGACCCAACCCAATCGCAACAACAATTGGCCCAAACACTTAATGTGACCCGAAGAGCAATTTGCCAACGTTTAAAAGCCATGGGAAAGATCCAAAAGTATGGAAAAATGGGTACCACACCAAATGAACGAGAGACAAATCGAAAAAACCGCCAAACCGCCTCACACAGCTAAAGTAGTGAAGTACACTCTCAAAGCATTGAATTGGGAAATATTATCGCACCCGCCGTACTCTCCAGACCTTGCCCCGTCCGACTATCACCTTGCAGCATCGATGGGACACTCACTCGCAGAGCAGCGCTTCGTCAATTATGAAAAAGTCGAAAAATGGCTCGTCGAATGGTTTGCCTCGAAAGAGAAATTTTTTTTTTGGAATGGTATCCATGATTTGCCTCAAAGATGGGCAAAATGTATAGAATCCGATGGTCAATACTTTGAATAAAAAAATTTTGAGATTCCCTTGAGAATTAACCGTTTTCTTTATTGAAAAAACCGGCAAACTTCAACTAACACCCCTGGTAACCAAATCCTACTGTATGTTATATATAAATTGAAGTAGAAAATTTAGATTTCACAATGTGTAAATATATCGTTGTAGGTAGAATGGGGAAACTGACTCACTTATCGAGCACTTGCAGTGCGCCGGCTTCTATTTTCTCCTGCTGCCCCTGAGCTGAGCCAAACTCGTCGCTGGAGTCCAGCACGTAGAGTGGCAGCACGTGCAGCTGCTCGTCGGGCGGCTTGCCGGCGGAGCGGTGGCGTGCCAGGGACACCACTGCGGTGCAGCCGTTGTTCATATTGTGCAGGTCACGGTGCGAGTGAGCGCAGAAGTCTACACACGCCGTCACCCCTGCAATAAAACTACAATTCTTTATCCCATGAGATTTGGATTTCTTGACTGTTTAAGAAAAAAAGAATTACGAGTTGTTGATGACTGTACTAAATTTATTTGAAAGATTACTTAAATATTTGAGGAAGGAATTTATGGTATTAAACATAATATTACCAGTGCAGAAAATAAGTTTGATACGCCTTTATATTTACCTTATACCCTCTGCACAGCTTCAAATTGTTTTTAATTTAATATACTAATGAATGATCTTAAATATTTTCTACAGATAAGTAACCGTTGAAACGAAAAATGTTTTTTTTTTCATTAAAGTCACTGTGTTTTTAACAGTCGATACTGAACATCTGAGTCAGCAAAATTTTCAATTGAAATCCCTGTAATTTTTTCAATTTTATTTCTGGACACGGTAAACATATTCTATCAAACTGTTCACCGCGATTTATGTAGTAGAATGAGAGTAGAATGGTGTGGAAATTACCTTAGAAAGACACCTTTTCACAAAACAGCCATTATTTGCATTTAATTATAGATAAATAAAAAATTCAACATACCTGAAAATGGACGTCCTTCTTTTAATCCCAGTCTGCAATCTGATGCTTCGGCCTCAAACTGGCACTGATTATGGAAGGCCTTGGGCGCCAGGTTGCGGTAGAGCGGGGTGAGCAGCGTGGCCAGCGTGTGCATGCGCTCCTCCACCTCTGCCTCCTCGGCGCGCACCGACAGCCGGAACTTGCGCACGGTCTTGGAGCGCGCGTACTTGCAGCCGTTGTAGTACATGGACCACGAGCAGCCAAAGCTGAAGGAGGCGCCACACGTTTCTGGATCCAAACCTATGGAAAATATCAAATTAATCGAGTGTCTGACTAACTAATGGCCCATCCTGAGAGGGAGGCAAAAATTATAGACTACTATTCTACTATGTCTGCGCACACTTTGTCTTTACACATCTCTTTACTTCATTCTAATTCATATAGATATACATAATTCATACATACATTCTTGTTATACCGGCTCTTGACATGAACTGACGTGTTTGAGATTTACTTGATCGTGCCATGCCCATGTCTATACTAATTTCCAAAATATTATTATTATTAATATTCTCCATTCCCTTCTTTGCCCTCGCTTACTTCTGTCTCAATTGTTTTTCTCACTCTGTTTCATCTTTGACGGCCTCCATGGTCGAGGGGTAAGGCTCTCGACTACGAATCCGAAGGTCGCGGGTTCAAATCCCGGCGTGCGCAAGTAGTAATTTTATTTAATTAATTTGTGTTGCTTCACAATTAATTAATTTAAAAATAATATATATATAGTATATTTGCGCACGTTCCAGAGTGGAAGATACTCTCATTAGGAATACTCTCATAGAATTAGGAATAACTTGGATCTCAAGACAACGCACCTTGTATACAATTCTATTGTAACTCCTCATTTAAATTATTGTTCTAGTGTTCTATTCTTATGTAACGAGGCCCAAAATAATAAACTACAGGTTATACAAAATAGGGGAATGAGGATGATTCTGAAATGTAATATCTTTACTAGAGTTAAAACTATGTTACAAAACTTAAATATGATGACAACTAAACAACATATAATATATAATACATTAACAAAGATGTACAAGCTTAAAAATAACATGCTCCCTAAATATCTGCAAACTAATATTATGTATCATGAAAATATTCACAATTATCCTACGAGGAGTTGCCGAGACTTCAGGCTTCCCAAAACAAAACTTACGTGTACACAGAACAGCGTGTTTTATAAAGTGCAAAAACTTTATAATAACCTACCAAATTCCATAAAGGAAGCCTCAAGTCTTGGCACTTTCCGTAAAACATGTGCTATATACATAAAGAAAAATTTATGACTTGTATTTCTATTTGTACTAACTGTATTTCTTAAACCCTATTTTTTTTTTTAACTGGGGTAACTGTATTTCTTTTTTTTTATTAACTGTATTCTTTCTGTTATAATTTTATGACTCTATTTATTTTATTATGTATCTTATATGTTTTTTATTACTAGATGTATGAAAATTTGCTTACATCTAAATAAAGCTACAAAAACAAACAAAACAAACAAATCAGTATCGCCCTGGTGAAAGACCACCATTCAGAATTGAAAGGTTGCTTGAAATGGCTTTTAGCCGTGTTTGGTGACCAGATCTGAATAGCCAGGTATTCCCCACCTTCCTCTTCCCTTCTCCTTCCCCTCCCCAATACCTTCAGCCTCACAACATTCCCCAATTGGGAATGGCATAGTCTCACTGGCTCCAGACGGTTGGGAGCAGTTGGGACTCTTGTGAGGTATTCATATAAAAAAAAAAAAAAATATAAAAAATAAAACGTTGGGTTTCAAAAAAAACTATTCTCGAAGTAAGTAATAATAAACAAAGGTGAGGACGTAGCTCGGTTGCGAGCGGGGCGGCGGCTTGCAGAAATTTCCTTAAAATCCCGTTAGGGACAGATTAATACTTTTATGGCACTACCTGTGTAAGATTGTCAGCAATGATTCCCATCCAGTGGGCACTATGTAAAATTGTCATAAAATCTGCAAAAGTTATGCAAAAATTGGGCTTTGCAATTTTGTTCCCCTTTTACATCTTCTTTTGTATTACTACTCTTTTTCAATTATGTTTTAAAATCAATAAATATGTATGAGTACCTACATCCCTACATACGAGTAGGATAAGAGTATGACAGTGATGCATAACCGTTTTAGCAGAGGGGCATTTCATATAAATAATAAAATGTTAACTTAGCAATTTCCTTACCTTGGCAAGCACATGTCCTATTCTCATTGGTGGCACAGCGTCGTGTTGTGGGTAGTCCGTAGCGCGTGAGCTTGTGGGACAGCAGTGAGTAGGCCCGGTCAGCTTCGGCGGGGGGGACCCCCTCCCAGGCCACCAGGCACACCACGATCCAGGCCGTGCTGCAGCGGTGACCTCCTCGCTGCTTCACCACCACCAGAACCTTCTCGGTGCGGCCGGAGCGGCGAATTACCTGGAAAAGGTGATTATTAATTCACTGCGTAAAGAACATAGATACATTAAATAAGCTTTAGCTTCTATTGAGACACTTATTTCCCAATATAGTATGTGATATTTTACTGTTCTTTTTAGATAAGACTTACCCATTTAGCCATTGGACACCCCTGTGTAGTCTTCCCTTCTTTTCCAGTGTAACAAACTTTCTCAATCCTCAGTTCTTTGCCATTCAATCCAGTTCTACCCTCCATGTCTTTCCTGAGTTCTTCTAAACTAGAAGCCGTTCCTGAAATAAAATAAACATCCTTTATTATCCACGTAAATGATAAATAAACATGTTTCTGTTTTAAACAGTGAAGCGTGCTTTCTATTAATGTTTATTGTGATGACAAAACTGAATAATATATTTACCTAGATGGGTGTAGTAACTGCCGGGTTCTGGTGGATTTTTATCTGCAGTAAAGCAGTTACAATCAGGAACTTCGGTACGACAGTTGTTTTTTAATTTTTCCAAATTTTCCGCCAGTTCTTTAGATATCGGACTCTCCACTTTGATGTTTTTTTTGTCTAAAGCTTTTGGGTCTTTATTAGCGGCATCCGAGTCTTTGCCTGGAGTTGCTTTCTTGTCTGGGTCATCGGTGCTATCAGGCTCTTCCTCCAATACCTCATCTTTGGTCTGTAATCCCATACAAGCTCCATCCTTGAGATGTTCCGTTGTTGGTTTCTTAGTGGAACCTTGTCTGCAACAAGAATATCCAACTTCATTCTTCAATATCGCTGGTCCACCATCCCCGGCAAAGAGATACGGAGATTGTTCTCTTTTTATTGAATTATAGTTGAAGTTCTTATAGATTTTGTGACCAGGTGGAGAATCCTCTGATTTAATTTGTTCAATATAATATGGTTGGTTATTCGACATATACGGAACTGGTTCCTGATGCGGTACTATACGATTCGGGTTTTCTCTTTCGGTTTGTTTTAATTCTTTATTCTCATTTTTATTCACTTTTTGAAAGCCTGATTTGGCATCATATTGTTTAAACCCTGAATCCTCACTATAATTTGGTGCATTGCTTAATTGAGTCTTTGCATTGAACTCATCTGGTCTCTCATAGGGTGCTTCAGTCTTCTGATACGGCTTATAGTTTAACACTTCTTGCTTGATTGTGGATATTGGTGGTAAAGCTGTAATATTGGATGTTCCTCTTGGAGGAATGTGTAAAGGCTGATATGTAGCATTGTTGTAAGAAGAGACAGCCTCCTGACTGTAATGAGGGTGTGGATTATTATTCCTAGAAGGTATTTGCATACCTTGGATTTGTTGTCTATAAGGATAAGAATTATCTCTTGGAGTTTTCTCATTACAGTATGCTTGCGGATCTGAGACTTCAGTTTTGGGGAAAGATGGTTGCGCATTTCCCGTAGAATCTAGAGTTCTGTCTCTGAATTGATTATTATTTTTATTGGGTGCATTTATATCATCGTGGCAAATAGTGATATTTTGATGATTCATGTCGAATACTGGTCCTATTGTCATTTTACTTTGAAAATCTTTATTATCAGTCTCATAAATAGAATTTTTTCCTTCATAAGGGTTAGCTCGCTCGGCAAATCGTTCGCAAGAAGCGCTGGGCTTTCTAGGTTGTTGCAAGACTTGCTGTTGGCTGCCCTGAGTTGACGGGGCAGCAGATGGAGCAGTCGGCTTGTTGACTGTGTCTTGTTTAGTCCCTCCCTCCCACACGTGGTTGCCACCACCTCCGAACTCACCCCAACTTGGATTCAAGTTGTGGGTGTTAGGTACATAATTACCGAATCCGCGTAAACTCGCCTGATTCATGTGGTAATCATTTCGGAGATGGTGGCTATACGATAAAAAATGACCGGTAGGGTGTTGGGTGTCAGCAATCGCCGATGACTTTAGTTGCAAGTCGTCAGCTCGCTCAGGTGGCCCCGGCGGGTGGTCCTTATCAGGTGGTGATACCCCACCTGCGCCATCCAGCGTACTCGATTGCTTGTTTAGAATCATTGTCTTCAGTCTTGAGTTCAAATTAACCCTATCAGCCTGTGAGAAAATTGGATTGTCGCCGGGATCTATGCGGCGATGCCAACTCCAAGCATCATGCTGCTGCTGCTGCTGTTGTTGAGCCTGGTGTGCCTGATGTTGTTGTTGGGCCTGTTGTTGTTGGGCCTGCTGCTGTTGTGCTTGCTGTTGTTGGGCCTGCTGTTGTTGGGCTTGCTGTTGTGCCTGCTGTTGTTGCGTTTGTTGTTGTTGTGCTTGTTGTTGCTGAACTTGTTGCTGAGCTTGTTGCTGCTGTGCTTGTTGCTGTTGAGCTTGTTGCTGCTGCACTTGTTGCTGCTGAACTTGTTGCTGTTGCACTTGTTGCTGTTGCACTTGTTGCTGTTGCACTTGTTGCTGTTGCACTTGCTGTTGTTGCACTTGCTGCTGCTGTTGTTGGGCTTGATGCTGATGATGAAGTTGTTGCTGTTGTTGCTGCAACTGCTGCTGATGTTGCTGTTGCTGCAGATGCTGTTGTTGTTTCTGTTGCTGCACTTGTTGTTGTTGTTGCTGCTGCTGCTGCTGTTGTTGTTGTTGCTGCTGCTGTTGTTGTTGTTGTGGCTGTTGGTGATGATTTCCAGGTCCGCTAAATGCGCCTGAGTACCCGCTACAATTGAGTGAGGCTTGCTGCGGACCGCTGCTCGCCTGCGGGTACCCAGGCGAAGCGTTTCCCGACGGCTGGTTGTTCAGCGTCACCTGGTTGCTTGCCTGGTTGTTGTGCATTTGTCGATTCGAAGTTCCTCTACCATCTGAGTTTTGACTAGTGCCACCGTTGACGGGAGAGAATGTCTCCCGTTGGGCGGAAGTGGCATTGGGTAACACAGTGGTGAAGGAGGTGGCGGAGGGGGTGCAGCCCGCCGCAGACGTGAAGCCTGTAGTGGGCTGTGCGTACAGCGGCATAGGCTGACTGTACGGCGTGGACTGGCCATTCTGGAAGGCACCACTGCCCACAGAAGCCGGTCTGGAATGGCTGCCGGGCTCCAATGTAGTGGGAGTCGTAGCGGGCTGTGGCGTGAAACTCTGAGAGTGTTGGTACTCGGCAGAATACTGTCCACCTCCGTTACGAAGACCGCCGGTGGCTGCGGGAGATGACGGTGCAGGTGCCTGCGCATACGGTCCGCGCGGCACATTCGACGGTGGTCTTTGGGCTTGCAGAATTTGCACAGGTGCATTTTGTGGATAGAATGCCGTAGTCGCCGTATCAAATGCATTAGGAACAATATTTTGCACTGTGTATGTTGGTGTGCCTTGGTACAAGTGCGGTACATTGGTATAGCCGGCTGCGTGATTTGCCTGGTATTCTATTGAAGTCTGGCCCGTCTGTGGTGGGAGCTGCTGAATGAATTGGTTTTGCCATCCTACAACAAAATAAGTCTCTGGTGAATTTAGTGATAATCAGAAAGTATCAAAATTAAAAGCATATTCTTACAATAAATTTAGTTAATAATTTGAAACATAATTTATTTACCTTGAGATGGATCTGCCTGCCACATGGGGAACCTGTTGGGGTCTCCTGCGTAGAATGGCATTGGTGCCTAAAAAAAATACCAAATGTTACGATCCTTATCTGGAGATTACAAACATTTTTCACTATTTAAAGAGACACCGCGAGATAATTTTTACACAGAATTACGACTGTAATTGACAATCATTTTTATAGCAATAATATACGTAAAATAATTATAATTTATTTATCGCAATTATGATACGTTATACTAACAGTTGATCCAGTTATTTATTATTACAATATGATTGTATTAAAACATTAACAAGCTCATGGACCTAACGCAGATCCTTGAGGAACTCCACTAAAGAATTAGCAAGTAATACAAAATTATTGATTTAAGGCGATCCACCGGCTAAAATTGCAACGAAATTACGCGCTCCTTATGCAGGTGGTGACAAGGTTGAGAATCTCGCTTAACATCGGCCGGATGTTTCGATTTACGTAAAAAAAAACCATCACCAAAATTCATGTTTTATTCTATTCTGTAAAGCTCAGACATAATTATTAAAATGTTTTACGGTCATATTCTAAAAAACTTAATTTGCCACAATGAACAATACAATATCGGAAAAGAGGTTCGTAAGTAGGAGAGATTGCTCTTTAAACATTTTTTTTAATGTCTGATACTTTTTTTTTATAGGCTTATAAAAAAGGCACATCAAAAAAATGCACGGTTAAACGAAAGGCCAAGGTGTGTTCTACTTGCAGTATTTAATTAAATCATCTATAATATTTCTAGGCCATCAAATTCTCAAACCGAAAACGCATGATTTTGCATTACTTCCCATTGCATCGCCTTAAATCGATGATAAATTTAGCTTCAAGTCATACATTCTGTACCTTGTGAAACGTCGCATCTAACAAATGATGATGTTTACTTCACATCTCGGCGAGGTTATCCGAGAGAGCACGACCGCGAATGTAGTTGACGCGCTCGTCTCCCCTCGCATGTGCTCCGTCCCATGTCCGTTTTTGTGTCCGAGTCAAAGACGAACCTCTACACTCTATACTCTCGCGGTCGACTCTTTCGGACAGTCTCGCCGGTTTAGAGTAGGAAAAAAAAGAGTTGCGGTTGGTCTGAAGACCGAAATGGCCACAACGGGGTGTGTGATGCGGTAGGGGTTTACAGGGGTGGTACTCACCGCGGGGTGGTGGTCTTGCTTCATCCCTGCGGCGGGGAGGGGGCTGGAGCCGGGGGCGGGGGCGGGGGAGCGCGTGGGCGGCGTGCTGGCGGGGGGCAAGGGGGCGCCGGCTGACCCCAGCAGGGAAGACTTGCGCCCGCGGTAACTCTGGAAACAAACACTACATTAATATCACTAAAAACACGTGTGTTCGTCATGCCACATGCCCCGACTTGTCTGCCACAGTTCACAGTGTCTCCCAGAAACATCAAATAGAGATGCAATACATACTCGTAGATACCCCCACCAGATCATTCTACATAAAAATTTTGGGTCCTATATGCCTACGACTCCTACGAGGATACAGAATTCATTTTTTTAAATATGTTAATAAAATACAATAAATAGTGTATTTTTTATAATAAATGATTCGTTGAAATGTCATTGTGATGATGCTGAAATGGTTTTTCGAAACGTTAATAATCGCAATAAAGGTGAACTTCTAGTGTGAAGGAAATTACTTACTATTTTACACAAAAAAATTGTATTAATTTTAATATTTTAAAATAAAGCTACATTATGGGCGGTCGCGTAAAATTCGAAAATTGTCCATTCATGATACGATTGAGAATTAACTGTGACAGCAGATTTAGAAATAAAAAATAATAAAATTTCACAAAGCTAATTTTGCAAATGTAGAAATGTGCACAACGCGTTGAGGCAGAAGAAACCGCAAAAAATTATTTAAAAATAAGGAACAAAATAAATAAATAAAAATAGTATTCCGTCAAATTTTGGTAATTCCCAGAATTCATCACATAATTTACATTATTGAGATTTTTACGGTTTCCGCGGTTGAGTGGTTAAGATCCTTGGCTACGGATCCGGAAGTGGCAGGTTCAAATCCCGGCGTGCGCAAATAAATTTTATTTGATTAAATTGTGTTATTTCGCAATTTATTAATTAAAAATAACACGTAGTATATTTGTGGCAAGTTTCAGAGCGGTAGATACTGTCAGTATCGCCCTGGTGAAAGACCACCGTTCAGAATCGAAACGTTGCTTGAAATGGCTTTAGCCATCTTTGATGATCATATCTGAATAACCAGGTACTTCCCCACCTTCCTTCTTCCTCTCCTCGACACCGTTAGCCTCACGACATACCCCAATTAGGGATGCAAGAGTCTCACTTGCTCCAGACGGTTAGGAGCACACTTTGCGTGGTAATCACAAAAAAATGTATAAAAAAAATATTGAGATGAATTGTTTGTTGGCGGGTGTACATACGGAATATGAAATTGAATAAATTGTTATTGTAAGTTTATAGTTCAAGTCCTACAAGAAGCTTATTAAAAAAAACTGTACATGTTAGTGTTACAATAATATTTTCTCGTATTACATATTCAGTGAGGGCGCATTACGTTAGCTTGGATTGTATTTTACCAGGCTTCCCACGCTACTGTGTGTATGTGTATTTTTACGCACATATTAACACGTTTTACTCGGCTATTGTTTGTTTTATTTTGCTAACATTTATTTAGTGATTGAAAAAATGTTATGCATTTATTTTTTACTTGGAGTTATAAAAATAATATCTTCTGAAAAATATAATTATTTCAATGTTGATTTTCTTTTTGGTACCGCGTTATACTTGCATCTATTTTAAGATTCGTTCAGTTGGCACGATTTTTTTTTACAAGATTGTATTTTGAAATAATCTGTAGTCAGTACGCATGTTAGACAGGTACATAGATTTACTTTGTGAATTTTAATTAAATTACGTGAGCCGTTTCGGTATTAATTTATGGTATTAAACCCATAGCACGTCCTGTACCTTCCGTGTTAAGAAGAAAACAATCCATAAGTAGCTTCCACACGAGCACCAATACTAAAAAAAACCATGGTGTCGAAAGGTTCGACCATCTGGTCGTCCTTTCCTAAAGTCAAGCCTACCATATGTAGGAAAGGACGACCGGATGGTGGAACCTTTTGACGCCATGGCTTTTTTAGTATTGGGCCGCCCGCTCGTGTTGAAGGCCTAATGCGGACGATTCCTATGTATAATTTGGGACCAAAAAAGGTCAACAGATTGTTTGTGCTTAGAGACTATCGTATTCAGTGGCGTGCAGTCCATAAAGGCTGAAAAGCTGTGCCTACCCTAAGAAAAACGAATCATAAAAGGAAAAATCTCTTGTCACACATCGTTTATCTTCCACATTGTTTTAATGTAAGAAATTTAAACTTTCAGTTCCAACTTGATTTATGGCGATACATTTGACTTCCTCAGTCCAGTTTTATTGCGGGATACTCGTCCATAACACAAAACCGCTTACAGATTTACCTTTTTAATTAATTGGCATTTTTTGGTTTCCAACACTACCGTTAGGTTAAAGACTAACATGAACAACATTTTTTTTGGTGGCGCCATCTGTGGGGGAAAAATGAACCAACAAATATTTGACTGAAGAAAATTATTACCTAGTATATCGAAATAACATTTATTAACGTATTATTAAATTATTCCTTTTTCTATCGTTTTATCGTACAGTTGTATTCTCTTCTACTACCCAATACGCCGTAGGGTTTCATTTGCATATTGTCATATACTTTTAATATTATTCATATTTTGAACAAAGCTTTGAAAAACTCGTGACAGTTCGAAAAAAAATCGTCAAAAAAATACACACAGCCATCTTTGGTCATAGAGAAATGCACGCCACTGGTAGTATTATAAGATTTTTATGTACGAGTATGTCGCTACGGTGAATAAAAAAAATCATATTTATGATCATGATCACAAAGAATATTTTATATGTGGGGAGACGGAGGGACCATTGTGATAGAGAAACTGGTAATTAATCGAAGACCGTATCAATAGTTCTTAAAATTGAAAAATGTTGTTGATAAAAATGACGGAAAGCAATAAGGTGTCATTTGCTCAGTTGGATAGAGCGGTGGTCCCGGATAGACTGAGAGGTCCTAGGTTCGAGTCTTAGTTACGAATGTTAGCTTTTTATTTTCTGTGTCTTTTTTTATTTCATATTTCATTTGAGATTTGTTAATATTATCTTCAATGATAAAAAAACTTACATTGTGACTTGTTGTCATAATTAAGTGGTAGATACTCTCAGTATCGCCCCGGTGAAATGCCATAATTCAGAATGGAAACGTTGTTTGAAATGGCGTTAGCCGTGTTTGGTGGCCAGATATGAATATTTAGTTATGGTTACTAAAAAACAGCTAAAGTTATTTCTAGCAGAGTTTCAGCTCTATATTGTATGGGTCGTGTGAACATACTGAGTAGGGGAAATAAATAATTTTCCTTACTTTATTAATTAATGTTATATTGGGATCATTTGTTCGTTTATTAATTTGCAATTGTTCAAGTAAATTTAATCTAAAACCCTTTGTTTTTTATATGTAAGGGTTTAGCTTTGTCAAGCGGGACGTGATTATTCACTAAGAAATGTTCTGCGAATGTTCTGACCCAAACAATGTAACACCTTTACATGAGTCAATGGTATTCACATCATTACAAATCAATTAAGAAAATATTGTCATTTAACACGGGGAAAACACATTATAAATTTAAGTACCGCAAAGAATACAGAATTTTAAATTATTTTCTAACTAAATCGGTTTTACCGATAATAAATCATTTTAAACACCGTCCGAATTAAAATTGGGTGGTAGTAAATAAAATCATATAAGTAAGTCGTCGCAATGTAGCCTAACAGCACTTTGAAAATGGCTTTGTACGCCGAAACATCTGTCGCAATAAAAAGAAATAATAAAAAAAAAAACTAAAATACTCGCAGAACTTAATAATAACATTCTTAAATTTGATTCACATAAAATTTTTAAATTTTCGTAATATTTATTCTACTAGAAACGTGCTCATTGAATTGAAACCTTTTCTTTACAAAATAACAAAGAATACAGATTATCTGAAATATAACACGCGCGCTGAAGCACGTTTCAAATAATAATGTACCATATTACATCTAATTCATTGCGAGAAAGCCAGACTTATAGGATACTAACAGATTTGATGATTCAGCGGTTTGAGACAAAATTATTAATACCAAATACTACATTTGTATCTAAGTAGCTTAGCAACAACGGGATTGCATTTATTTGCATCAAGAATCAGTTTCAAACACAAATTTAAAAAAAGCTTCGTCGAATTATTTCTGTATTTTTTCACTGAATTCAAAACAACATTGCCGGTACGTAAAAAACGAATACAGCGTACAGTCTGACATTTTATAGTAGACACAAAATGCGGGCACTGCGATCGTTTAAAACGTTTTAAATGACAACACCAAGGTGGCTCATAGGAATGTAAACGTAAGTATTAAAAAAATTCAATGGAACTCTAAATGCATGTTTTTTTTCACAGAAATTAGTGGTACTTTCCGAAAGTTGATTATTAAGACAATTTTATGTTAAATTTTATTTATTTATTATTTAACGCTTTGCAAGGAAGACAATGAAACAGGTGATTTTTTGTATTTCTGAAAGTTGTGTATAGAAATTACCATGTATTAGATTTTAAATAAATAGATAAAATAAAATCAAATTCACAGATCAATAACATAAATAATAAAATCGTAAAAAAAAGGAATTATGATGTTTTGCATTATTTCTTTAAAACTATATCTGTCAAATTTTAATGCGACTATTTTTTATTGAACAAAATTTTAAAGGCTTTGTTTACATTTGATCATTGAAGAAAATAATGTTAACATAACCTAAACGAAAGATGAAACCGGACAAAAGGACAGAAACTAAAAAGATTTCAGTCGCATCTGGGACTCGAACCCAGGTCCTCTGCCTATCCGGGGCAACGCTCAACCGACTTAGCTAATGAGACCAGTTCAATTTGTGTCATCTTCATCGATATCATATCTCAAATTTAAGATTTGTGAATTTTATTTTCCATTTTTAATTTCATATTATTGGCAGCTATTTTTATGATGTTTACAAAGTTCTACCCGAACTCAATTGCAAACCAAAATATTTCCAACCAATTTGTCCCACTATCGTGTGCACCACTACACAAACAAGAATCCCTTTAAAATGATTTGCCTGTATCTATTAGGAGAACGTTCGTTACTTTATTTTTTCCCTGGAGGAAAAAAATCAATACTGCTTGCTTTACCTGATATTACATTTCGGTCACCAAAGTTTGTCACGGCAAAGTAATTTCGCGTAATTTTGTTGATAAAATTCATAAATTTCTATCATGGATGGTTCAACACGTTTTTGTATATAATGTATTTTTTTTGTACAAACGTACGTACGTACTATTGCGACATTAAAAAAAACTGATATAAATATGTTAAGAAGATAAAGTAACTACCCATTATATCTTTTATCAGACGATTATTTTTACTATCGATTAGCTATTTGGGTGTGTAAAACTTTTAAATTTTGTAGATGAACAAAAAATTGTTCACATCCCGTGATTTTTCACAGGTCACAAAAGAATGTTGAAGGAGGGCTATTCTGGTTCTTTTTAAGGAAAATTCCTTATCCTTTTCCTTAGGCTTAAAGGCATCTTGCTTAACTGTGGTTCCGGTTCTCTCGAATGACAGCTGTCAGCTGTCATTAAGCTAATGACATTCATTAAATATATCAATATTCGCGTAGTTTCAACAAGAGAAAAACTCAATATTAAGTAAGGTAATAAGTAGGCTATTATTTGCTTTAAACATTATTAGATAGTAAACATTATCAAACATTTGAAATTTTCGGCACGGTAAACAAAACAATGCACAACGGCAGGCGGCGGCTGGTCGGCATAGATATACCACGGCGGAAAATGTCGCTTTTAGAAGTACTGGCAGAAAAAAGGTTATTCATATACTCGTATAGTGAGATAGGTAACTTTTTACAAAACGTAATTCTTCAAAGGCTTTTATTTATGCTATTTAAAAATAATAAAAAAGTGTTTTTTAAATCTTTGGTTCAAAACCTTCACTTGAAGATATTTCATCAATTTTTGTTTTCAAATAATTTCTTAACAATTTGTTTAAGATTTTTTACTACGTCTCTTCGGATTTCCGCAGTTAAGCAAGAAGTCTTTAAGTCTAAGGCAAAGGATAAGGAAATTTCCTTATAAAGAACCAGAATAGCTCTCCAGGTAAGTTCAACAATTTTTAAACGTCAATAAATCAACACAACTAGGCATTCGAATAATACAAGTAGCAGTCCTACATAGAGGACATCTATTGACAAAAAATGAAGCTACACCGTTTACTGGCAAAATAATTTGTTGCAGATTGATCGCTATGGCGTTTGACGGTTGACGGTTGATCGCCACCCGTTTATCAACGGTCAATTATTATTATTATTATTACGAGTTAGCACGATCACGCGATTATTTGCAATTTGCAAGGCAGTAATAATGATGAGTAGGTGAAGTTATCCTTGAATCTTTTTATGTTTTATACCTGCTTTGAACGGAGTTAGGTAGGTACTATGAATGTGAACATGCTATATTATATGTATATTAAATCTAATCTAACCTAAATAACTAACCATCACGCCGTTTTCCATCAGGAGTAGGCGGAGAGGATGGATCGTCAATCAACTCGGTTTTGGCACACACTCCTTGTTTTATTCGCATTCATACATCTTCTCATACATACCCACCCTTCTGTTATTTTGACTCTTGACATGGCCCGACTCAAGTATTTGGTTCACTTGATCATGCCATGTTTTCTCCAGGCGTCCCCGACTTCTACCATTCACATTCACATCATATTTTTATTATTAATATTGAATACATTTTATAATTCAAATAACAATACCACACTCCTCTTTCAAGAAATACTTGTGTAGAGAAGCGGAGTGTATATTCTCCTTACATTCCTTTAATCCGAGATATATTCTTCTTACACTCCTTTCTTCCTACATCCGTTTTACACGCTTACACCATCTAAGCGTCCCTTTCTTAATCTTACTCATTACGCTTACATCAGCCTTGTATTCTTTGCGAATCTCAAAATTTTTCACACGGTCACACATGACTTTACACACATACGCCTCAGGAATCTCATATATTATTGAAATAATTGAAAATACATATTTAATGAGGTTAACACACACTATGGGATTAGGTATGGCATCTCCAATTTTGGGTATGCTTGAGGCTGAAAAAAATGCGGGGGGAGGGGGGATTATGGGATGGATTGTTGGGAATTACTTGACTCTTCAAATTTAGTCACTAAACATAAGTATTTTTAAGCTCGATTGTGATGGTCCTTCACTAGGGCGATACTGAAATTATCTACCACTCTGGAAGGATGTTCAACTATAATAACTTGTTTTTTACAAGTGAGATATTTAAAATAATTTTAAAAATCGTTTGATTAAAATTTATTGATTAATAGATTTTATAAAAATGTGTAACATCGAGTTAAGGCGGAGAGGGATTATTAATTAATTCGAAATAATAATAACATTATTATTACGTAATACGATGAACATAACATTTCGAGTAAAATATTAAATATATATTTTTAAAATATACATAGGCTTAGCATTTATAAAAATCAAATCAGAAATATGACTCTTTTCTGACCGCCCTGCGTACGTTTTACAGATTTTTTTTTTCAACGATGTGCAGCGCTATAGCTTTAGCCATGAAAATTGCGACGAAGCGCTTAAGCGCTGCGTTCTTCAGTACGCGTTTGTTGATCCCTACAATGTACGCGTTCTATTTGAGAGCGGTGTATTGCAGTTGGCGTATATTTTGCATACTATATATATTGTTTGTTCTGTTAATAATTAAAACGATATATTTCACATGTCGGATCTTAATTCTATCGTGGACGATGTATCAAAGGACGGCGACATTACGGACGATGAGCCCTTCGATCTGATAAATGAAGACAGTGATGACGGAAGTGCGATTATTGGCCATCGCAATTATAGAATGCGAATAGAAAGTGAATTTTCCTCATATGCCCCGGCTATAAACGGGACTGCATGACTGCATGTTAATATCATATTTATTTACCAGTAACACAAATTATCAATAGCTGTTTACGCACCTGCTTGCAAAATCAGTACAACACTAAAACAGTTAAAAATAAAATATTTAAGTATCTATTTTAATAGTGTTGTTATATACAAGGGTGTTTCACAAACCTAAAAACAAAAGTGTACTTAAATTACCGTACAAAAACTTTTTTGAAATTCTTGAAAATATTTACGTTCATACGCGCAGATTTATTTGAGGAGTAAACGTGTAAACTTGCGTCTTGCAGCGGCGTGCATTGCCCTATGGTCAAAGGTAGGCTGTGTGCAGTTCGGGTATGAATGTGTATTGAATATTTGAAGATTGTTACTTTATTATCATATTCCGTTGCTTGTTGTGGCCAACTGAATAAATGAGCGTAGAAGTTCCTTATCAAACTCAAGGAGAAAAAAACATTTTTTAATTTTCGTTTTTTTTTTCAGGGTAGGCCCAGCTTTTCAGTATTTATGGACTGCATGTCTTGTCTTACTTGCTGACATTGAAATTAATATATAAAAGCTCCATAGCTCACGATGGTAATGAGCTGAAAAAGTTTCGCAAATTTAGAAATGTGATTATTTTGTTGAAAATCAGATTTTCTTGCTATAGTTCGACAATTAGAACAATAAGTCCGTGCACACGATTCAAAGAGCTGACGAAATTTGCTAACAATGTGCACCGATACATACGAGTATCGTTAGGAATTGCATGTAGTTCTCGGAATCTATTTTGCTGACAATGGCCACCCATGTTTAAAGGTGCCCGTAGACGAGCAAGTTAAATTACCTATTATTGCCTATTGCCGAGCAATTGTCTTGCGCGATAAATGGTTTTGCCGGGCAAGGTGTACCGCAAGTAGAGACAAATTCACAACACAAAAACGGTTCCATGATAATTCAAAGCCAATTAGGTACCCGACCTAAATAATATATATATATATATTTAATAATAATTTTTTAATAATTTATTATTTTTTAATTTATTAATGTTTTTATTAAGTTCTGCAAGCATTTTAGTTTTTATTATTTTGACCATTTTTTTTATTATCAAGGCCATTTTCAAACTGCCAGGCAGTAATAACAACATTATTAAATTTGATTTACATTAAGTTTAAAAAAAAATTAACTGGAATTTTACGAATTAAACCCAAAAAAATTAATAATTAATTAATTTTTGGTAATAAAAAAATAAATTATTAATTAGGTTAGGTTAGATTAGGTTTTCGGTGTAGCCTTTTTCATACCTTGCCGGCGAGAAATCGTCGTAAAAAGTCGCCCGTTTACGGGCACCTTTAGGTCAGCGGTCGTCAAACTTGAAGACCTCACGGACCACTAAATTCGTAATTTTAAATCCCGAGAAAGTGTTAAAATATATTTAGAAAAAAGTAATCAAAGAACACATAAAATGAACCCAGTTAATAAAATAAAATTTATAGTAATCGAAACTAAATTGTAAAATATTTAATTAAAAAAAAAAAAAAACAATTAAAAGATGTAATTAGTTCAGCGGTAGAACGTTGTTCCAGTAAGACAGAGGCCATGGGTTCGATTCCCAGATGCGACTAATACCTTTTTATTTTCGGTTTCTTTCTCGGTTTCGTGTTTCATTTGAAATTTGTTAATTTATCTTCTTCAATGATTACATTAAAAGTTAGTTTAATTATATTAAATTTTTGTGTTAATAGATTTCTAGTGTGATCGGTGTTCCGGGTTGCTTCAAATAAGATATTTATTTTATTTGTTTTTTCTTCTCTTTCTATATATTATATTATGCTTTATGTTCTATTTCCTTTATTTATTTTTATTATTTAGCATCTCTACCAAATGATTACTAAACCCAAAACAATGCATCCTTTGAACATTTTTAACTGGATTCTTTAACACTTATGCACTTTCCAATGTATGATAATGTTAATAGCCTGTAAATGTTCCAAAATAATAAATAAATAAAATATCTTACTACGTATATCTTAATATGTGACTGCGAGACGAACAACTGCATTTATTTCAAGCCGAGATTGGTGCCGTGTTTTGATTGATGCTACATATGAAAATACCTTATCGCATAAAGATTTTGGAGAATTGCATCATAATTTTCAACGACTTTTCGTAAAGCAAAGCGTTTTCACTTTTTACGGAAAGCCAAGACTGAGATCTCCATAAGAATGAATGAAATTTAGCTTTGAGTGTCATCGGACGATTGGTCGATGAGGCTTTCTATTAGATTCATGCTCACCCAGCAGTACCTTCCGAGTTAAACTAAATATCATTTGAGAAGGCAATATGTGAATACGGAAGAGAGAGGGAGCGCGCTAATACAAATAAAGTTTAGGGTTACGCCCTTAAGCGATTGTTTCAAAAATATTTAATAAAACACGACATATTTAGATTAGAGCAAAAAAAGACTACTGACTATTTTTTAATATCCATAACATTTTAAATAACAGAACTACACGTGTTATTTATATTTTTCGGAGCATAATTTGCGATTGTTTTCTATCAAGGGAATTTCATATAATTACTTTTTAACTAGACATCTGAATAGATAAGAGCTTAAAAGCATTTTTAAGAGCTTAAAACTTTAAGTTTTCAAGGAAAGTATGCAATATGTACATAGAAATTCTGAATGCGGAGGCTTAAATTACCATATTGTACTGATAAATCACGTCTTTTCTGCGCAGGGCAAGGGACATGCGTCTGCGCATAGCTTTTTCCTTGTGGTCGAGCTGTAGCTAATAGTTACACGTCTTATGAGATCGAGATGATTTCATGCGTCTTGCATCATTTATTCATGCATCACTTATTTTTCCGGGTTGGTTTGCTATGGATTAAAAAAATGCAAATAATGTCCACATTTCTCCGTGGGTTGCCGAAATATTCTCGCGAACCACCAGTGAGTGATCCGTGGACCATTACTTTGGCTATCGCTGGTTTAGGTAGCTTGGTTTACGGTTTCGACCTGGATAATAATTATTAAATATCTCTATTCGACAAATCACAAGAGCCAGGTAAACTGCGAAACCAATCAGCCATGACCTACACTCGTATTACAACTAAGTTGCTATAGGTCTATAGGAGTACCTGCCTACCGCTGATAGCTGCGTTGTTAGTTGTGACCTCTCCCTCTTGCTCGTAAACGACGCACGTAATAGAAAGAGAGATTACAGTGTACTTCTCAGTGGCAGGAACATACCTCAATGTGGCCGATATTATGACTGTAACCTCTCCCTTTTTCCCATAAACGTCGCGTGCAAAAGAAAGAGAGGTTATAATACGACTCGGTGGCACGGTCGGCATTGAGAATAAACGACGTGGATATCATAATCCCATTATGTGTAATTTATTTTCGAGATAATTTTCTTATAATAGTCTCTGTAGCATCGTACCTTTACTAAAAAAAAACTATTGATAGAATGCATCTAGCTTTATATTGTATGAAATGCGAGTAGATATGAATTGACAGGTATAATACAACGCCATGGAGCGGAAAATCTATTTGTGTCTCACAAAAACTCTACTAAACATAAAATTTGCTCTGCTTTCCTGTCTGGAATGTATCTGTTAAGGGCGAGAGAGACGCCGGAGCGGAGTAATTAATTATTTAGAAATATTAATGGTATTATTACGCAATACGATAAACATAATGTTTTCAAATAGAAAAATATTTATTAAATATTTTATAAATTTACATAGGCATTTATCAAAATATAATCAGAAATATTCCTTTTTCTGACCGTCTTATTGTATGTTTTACAAAATATTTAAAATATGAATATGATTTGTGTAAGTGAATAAGTGGAGAAAATTATTTTTAATCTTTTCTCGTTACGTTTTTGTAAATAAACTTAACCAAAGATTTATTTACAAAATATTATCCGCATTAAATTTAAAAAAAAAAAACATTAAAGTTACGTAGTGTTTATGAAAATTTTAAACTACGCACTGTCCTTTTTTTAAATTATGTCAACGACATGTTAAAGAAAGAACTTCACAGAATTTTTTAAGGATATTCAACTTTTTAAATGTTTTTGTAAAACATGCGTAGAACGGTCAGAAATGTGTAATATTTCTGATTTTATTTTGATAAATGCTAAGCCCATGCAAATTTAAAAAAAAATATATATATATTTTTCTCTTTAAAAACACCGTATTTATCGTATTGCACAATAATATTATCATTATTTTGAATTTATAAATAATAACTCTCCGACGTCCCTCTCCCCGTTAAGGCGACGCAATGCGAAGTAATACAAAATCATGTGCTTTTGGTTTGAGAATTTGATGGCCTAGAAATATCATAGATGATTTAATTAAATACTGCAAGCAGAAAACACATTGGCCTTTAGTTTTTTTTTTCTTTTATAGTCTTTTTATAAGCCTAGAAAAAAATATGACATCAGACTTAAAAAAATGTTTAAAGTGCAAAATCTCCTACTTACGAACCCCTTTTCGGATATTGTCATATTGTTCAATGTGGAAAATAAAGTTTTTTTAGAGTACGACAGAAAAACTTTTGAATATTTATTTCTGAGCTTTACAAAATAAAAAAAAACACGCATTTTAGTGATATTTTTTTTGTGTACATATTGTGGTATTAAGCGGGAATTTCATCCTTTTGGCCACCTGCATAAGGAGTGCGTGATTCCGCACGAATTTTACGAAGCGGATCCCCTTATTGTTACAACCTGTGTCTTATGTCACCACTAATATAGGTAAAAGGTATGAAATTCGCTTGGCAAGCGGAGTCTAGAAATGTTTATTGTAGACGCTAAGACGTTTTTATTTATTTTGTGAGAATTTTCGTAAGAAAGAAGAAAAAAAATCAAGGGAATCTTTTACAAATAATCCTAGCTATAAAGCAGTATTTTTAAAAACTTGTTTTTTGCATGCGATTATAATTTTTTAATGAAAAATGTGTTATTTAGTAGTTAACAATTCTGAAATTGATAATTGAATGATTGAAAGGGATCTATCCAAAGCATCTTTTTTTGGTTATCATAATGTAAACTGATTCGTAAAATAGATTAATCGAAATAGTTATTTCACTGATAGATTCGCCTTGAAGCTGTTTTTAGAAGGAAACCTAATTTTTTTAAATCGAGTGATCGAATGATCGAGTAAAACTGCTTTAAAAAATAATTGCAAAGACTAGATTTGCTAAAAATAATAGATTTGTTAAGCTGGAAAGCTTGCCTAATAATTGTAAAAAATATTTTTAGCAAATCTAGTCTGCAATTATTTTTTTAAAGCATTTTTTCTCGATCATCTCAGAATGTACGAAACGGCACATAAGCTATATTATAAATGCAACGACGATATACAATAATCATACTTTGATCATTTATATAGCGCCATTTTTGAGAAATATGTATATCGAGATATTTGCTAAGGCCATCAATCAAAAATGGCTCTAAACATCACTTCGTAGTTTGCTAACTCAAGCAATTCTATAAATAATTTATATGTAAATTCTAGACGGGTAGTTAGGAAAATGTATAAGGTTTCAAAAGACAAAAATTCTCAAACTGTAAACTTTTAAATTCTATGAAATACATGCCAAAGTGTCTGAAAATAGGTACACTTTAAAAAACTGTGAAGCCAATTTTGGACGTTTTACCTAAAATTCCAGTACGTATTTCATATAGAATTTAAAAGATTACAGTTTGAGGATTTTGTATTATGAAACCTTGTACCTTTTCCTAACTATTCGTACATAATTTAAAGATCAAACATTCATAGTATTTTTTGCGTTAACAGAGTAAAAAGTGAGTATTTTTGGGTGCTGACCGTTAAACGAGGTGATAAAATCTTAAATATATTTTCAATTAATTATAGATGTCGCAGGCTGTGGAAAGGTTAACATTTGTTATGTATACTGTCAGGATTGAGGAAAGCAATATAATTATAAGTCACTGTCCGCGTGTGGACAATGGATTAAGTGGTAAGTAGTAACTTAACGTTAAGTATCAATTTAGTTGACTGCATTAGAATATTATATATTTATTTGGTTAAGTATGCTCCGCGCGCATCTTTGTAGTTAGGTGGAGGTTATTTTCTTTTATACACTCACACAGCCAAGTTTTACTACTAATACACGAGTTTAATAAATGGCTTACTTAAATGCACGTGTAGACGGTATTTATCACTTTTCCCGGGATAGTGATTCTGTTACCACTTATCACTGTCCTTGCTACTTGCTAAGTTTAACCGACGCACAAGTACTTATTAGATCTTACATAATAATAAAGTGAAAATAATATATTTATAATACGGGCATGTGCCTAGTTTGGTAGTTGAAAAAAGTGTTAACTCTGTACTAAAATTTATAAATGAATAAATAAATATTTTAAAAATATATGTATATATATTATAGGTAGATTTGTGGAAGCTATGAACCCTGAAATTTAAACTAGGTTTATAGCTTTTGTGTAAATTGCATTGAAAAGGAAATATGTCGGTACACGCTGTGGGTTTCGAACGCGATCAATCTCTCTGCCAGCCAAGCGTCCTATCCACCAAGAACAACCGATCTATACCTATCTGCTATACCAATTTGTCATCTACATAGCAGTGGCGTGGAGTCCATAAAGGCTGAAAAATTGTGCCTACCCTAAGAAAAATTAAACAGAAAAATAAATTTTAAAATAATATGCAAAGAAAAAATACCACATATTTGTGTATTTAAAAAAAAAAAATTTCTTTTGACGAATTTCTATTTTTTGTAATTAACAAACCTAAATTAAAGATGAAACTGGACAAAAACTAAAAATATTTCAGTCGTTATAAAAAAAGTCAATAGATGTCTCATATAAATAAAAAGTCGGATGTAAATCCGAGACACTGTTTAAGTTTGCAATTGAGTTCGGGTAGAACTTTGTAAACATCATAAAAATAGCTGCCAATAATATGAGATTAAAAATGGAAATTAATATTCACAAATCTTGAATTTGAGATATGATATCGATGAAGATGAGACAAATTGAACTTGTATCATTAGCCAAGTCGGTTGAGCGTTGCCCAGGATAGTCAGAGGACCTGGGTTCGAGTCCCAGATGCGACTGAAATATTTTTGGTTTCTGTCCCTTTGTCCGGTTTCATCTTTCATTTAGGTTTGCTAATATTATTTTCTTCAATGATTAAATATTACAATGAGGTTTTAAATCTCAATAAAAATAATTAATAATTAAAAATTCTATTTTTTGGTTGAAAATTGCAACGTTCCTTGTACAATACATTTGACTTCTTCAATCTAGTTCTTTTAGCGGGATAAATAACGTAAAGCCATGTATCCGCATAATGCTTGCAGAAAAGGCTGTGAAACATTCTGCCTGCTATGCTAGTAATTTTTGCACAGTGAAAAGTTCGTTTTAAAATTAGACACATAATGTTATCCCTCCTCTAAAGGTTTTATTTCTGTAAATTGACCACATTTTTAGTTTCTAACACCACCGCTATTTTTCAAAGCTATTATTCAAGATGCTTTTAGGTAGTGTCTTCTCTGGAATTTTTTTTTTAATAATTCTTGACATTTTATGTATTGATGTTTTATGAACATATTCTTTGAATATTTCCTTTTTCGCACACTTTTACGAGTGATTGTGTTCACTGAGTATTCCCTGCTTGCTATAAAATATACAATAGTGCAAGATACACATACAGGTAAAAAAATACGGTCAGTTATTCAGTTAGCTCTATAATCAATCAGCCCTTTTCACAATTTATTCATACCCGAACTTGAAAAATAATATACAGCCTGCCCTTGGTCATAGGCAATGCACGCCACTGCTGCATAGTGATTTTTTTTTATATGATTAAATAATGCAGACAAATCGCGTGTTTTAAATTGCACATGCTATGGAAAATAAAAGTACCTATTCGAAACACCAAGGCTATGGTTTATTAATTCTTTATATGGACGTTTCATATAGGTGCATAGCGGTGTTTTTAACGATTTTTTAATTTAATGTAATGAGCAAGTGAATAGAATAAGTCTGTGGCGCCCGAAAAAGACACAAAAAAATAAAATTGGGTCCTGTAAAAGTCGGTTAATCAGAAGAATTTCCATGAGATGATGTATGAATGTGAATGAAGCAAAAAGTTTCTACCTACCAGTGCGGGGAAAATGGCGTGATGGCTGGTTAGTTAATTAAAATAATAATAATTCCATTTATTATGTACATAAAAAGTTCTTTCTTTTCGGGATACCCTTTTTCAGGTTCGGATTTTATACAAGCTTTGCTATCATTATGCACTGCGCAGTAAAACATGTTTTAATAATGTACGAGTATATTTATCTTTGCGAACATTGTGACTTTTTAAAAAAGGAACTGATGTAACTGTTGTGTGTTGTGAAAAATAATATTTTCAAATACAGAAAAGCGATAAAGTACCTACCTGTAGTTTGTTTTACAGGGCGATTGTTTTTATTCTATATTTGAAATGTGTAATATTTTTCGATTCTGTAGATAACCATGATACGAAATGCACATGTCATGGTTCTAATATCCGTTTGTGCATGAGTTCTTATTGCACAATATATGCATGCAATTTCCAGACATTTCCATTGGAGACTAGCTAGTCTAGCTACCAGCTACACACAGTAATGAACATATCGACCAAATCTTCCAACTTTATGTTCTACCCACCCGGCGCGCAGCTTTCCTCGGGGGAAACGTTTGACGCTTTTCACCGCTTTTCGTTTCAAAATACCCGCTTCTATTTTTGCCATAATGCACTTCTGTGGTGTAAAAATAATATCGCGAGAGAATGACATATATTTTAAATTACTCAAGGTTTACGATTTTTAAATTAAAATACAGTATATCCCATTTATAAGTAGCACGCTTGTAAGGAGACAGTGTCTGTAACAATCGAAGTTTTTAAAAATTCGTAATTCCTTAAAAAAGTATGCTTTACGTGTATAAAGAATAACATTGCGTGCTTGTTGGAACTCTGCAAATATGTTTGGAATATTGCATGGTTATAATAATATAGTATTATATCAATTATGGTTATTTGTTATTATAAATAGCTCCATCGCCAATAGTATAGTACCTCTGTAGTTGTGAAATTTGTTATTTTAAGTGTTAGATTTGACGTAGATAGCATTTTGTCGTTGCAAGTTACAAATAGTATTATTTTCAGAGAGGCTGCAAAAACTGCAGATAGTTCTAAAGAAATGTTTAGACCGTGTTCGGGAAAGCGTAACTGATTCGGAATATAAAAAAAAACTGTTGTAGAGAAGATAATGAATTAAAAATGTATGTATTGCATTAATGATGTTAAAGCAGATAATAATTTAATGCCGTGAAAACGGGTCCTGAAATTCTGTTTATTCTGTACAATAACTTTCAGAAGTTAATTTATTTAAAATGATATCGTTTCCTTCATATTGTATATGTGTTTAAAACTTCACATCAGATGAAAAATGCTGTTCACCTTCAAATCGTATATTAAAAACGTTAACCGCGTTTAATAGAATCAAAAATATGTATTTATATTTTGCTCTATTTCAAATAACGCTAATTATACTGAGAAAAAAATAACATAATATTCATCGATATGGGTATTAATACCTACACTACACTCCCATTCCATTGAGTTTCCTAACCAACAAAATAAACACAAGATAAGATTTACTCTACTACGATAAAAAAAAACACCGAATGATGTTAACGGAGCGTGTAGAAATATTACATAATATTCTACTTATAGCGTTAGTCAAAAATACACGTACCTAAATCAGCTTTAGTGGAGTGATATTCTATTTGGATGTGATGTTTTCAAGCAACACCTGAATACGTTATATCAACACGAAGCACTAAACACCACAATGTAAAAATACCCCAGAATTACTATTTTTATTCACTGCTTATTTACGCTGTTATTATTATTAATTAGTTAACTATGTACACAAACTTATCACACATCACTTGCAAGGTCGCTCGCGGAATCAAATCGTGTCTTAAAATACACAGTTTTCATAGTGTCATAGTGAGGGAAAATGAAAATTCCCTGGTGCGATTCTGTGCATTACATTTCGAGCTTCGCTCAAATACAAATCGTACGTGGCTTTATAATCAACATTTAGGCGGGAAATGGTAGTTACGGCAACGGATCACACTTCACTCTGCTGCTGGTAACTGGCAACACTGACACACGCGTGCGGCCGACGTACTGCCACCAGGAAAATATTTAATGAAACTTTACTTTACGAAACGGCGAACGTGCATAGAAGAAAACTTCCAAGGGCTGAGGACTGAGAAAAGGAAACGTTCGGCTGCCGGCGAGCGATCGGCGCTTTGCCGACCTCCTCTCCCCGCCCCGCTGCCCCCCTTCCACGGGGCCGCACCACTCTGGAACCCAGACAGGCAAGCAAAACTAAACCCACGAGCAATACTATCCATACATCTCAGTCCCAACTTTCGGAATTATCTTCTACCTTTTTGCCAAGTGCCAGGCTACTTCACCTCGCACTCGGCTCAGTCGGGACGGGCCTTTGCCCACCGCCATGTTGGAAGAAGTGGATGAACGATAAACATTCGCGGCGCGTTGAAATATTATTATCGTAAATGTTTTGTAATAATTAATGCCGAGGACATTGACATTTTATCATTACCCAGAAGGTTGCTGGTTGCTAGATTGTTAAATCGACCTTTGAATCGAATTGAAAAAATCATTACTCAGTAGCCACGTGAATTACTGATTTTCGCAACACATTTTCTTATATTATTTTCGTACGAACGTTGTGTTCCAAAGCTTTTGCTGATCAAAAGTTTTAAAGATAGATTGTTTATGAATAAGTCCAGGGTCAATCGTGGTTTTTTATCAGTGATTAAAAAATCTAATTAGGGAAATGAGTTGGACATCAGGAAATGTCAGGTGATATACCTTCGACAGGTACGTGTTATGTAAGACAATAAAATGTGTAAAAGGGAGCGATGTATTTACACAGGTCGTCTTTATAAAGGTATAGAATGTAGGTATAGACGGATGCCCATATCCCATAGTGCAGTCTGACTTAAAACAACACGAGCATGTAGAATATAGATAGATATATCCGTCTCTCTCTGGCTCATGGAATATTGGAAGGCATTTCCTTGGTGTTTCATGTGGTTCCCAGACTGTTTTAGCTTGCGAAAATTTATTGTTAATAATATTTTGTTTAATTAAAATGTATGTATCTAATCCAGTCCAATTGTGCAACAAGATTTTCTTGAACTAAAAGTTTTTTTTTCCATAATGATAATTTCTTAAACGGAATTAGTGAAAAATAATAATCAATAATTTATCTAACTAATCCATATGATTTTTTTGTTAAAAACCTTTGTAACTTACTTATATTGGTTTATTTCAGACCGGACCGGTTTCACTTTATAACGGGCATCTTCAGACTGGTACATTTAAAACTAAATCTATGGTATACTCGTATATAGTATTTCTGTCAGAAGTGAGCCCCTTTTTAATATTGCACATTTATCACTGAGAAATTGTATTGTTTTATTTCTGATGGAATGGCTTTATAATTACATTTGAAACGACTTTAAGGGTTGTTTATTACCTTCTGGAAAACGGATTACAATTTGTTGGTTTACTGAACCTATGGGTTTTATTTTATTTTTTATAATATTTCTATTGTGACTTCTGACATAAATACTGTATATATGGTATACCATAGATTTAGTTTAAATTGTACCAGTCTGAAGAAGCCCGTTATAACGTGAAACCGGTCTGTTCTGACATAAATAAATGTAATAATTACAAAGGCTTTATAATAGAAAAATCATGTTAAAATGGAATTCCAATGAATTGACAGTTTCAAAATTAGAAATAATAATATTTAAATGATTTGCATAGCACCGTTTTTTTTTAAATTTTAAATCACGACTAAATCGTTGTGACTAACTAATCATCACCCAATTTCTCCGCATGCTTGCATCATCCGAATGTATAGATCGTGTCATACATGATCTTATGTTCCGACTTTTAACGTGATCCGATTCAAGTACTTAATTTGCTTGATTGTACCATGACCTCCTGAGGCGTCCCTGACACATATTATCTTGACACTCATATATCCACTCATCTGCTCTATATTTTTAAACAATCTTAACATTCATTTCCTAACTATGTTCATTACATTTAAATACATCGGCCTTACATTATTTTCGAATCTCCACATTCGCTGTATGGGATATGAAAAAAAAAATCTTGAAAAAATTAAAATTCGTCGATTCTGTAATGTTAATAAGCTCAAACGTTTTGCGAAATATTAAAAATATTTTCAAAATAACATATATAAAGCCAAAACGAATGACATTTTAAACCCGTTAAAGCTTGCATAGATATGAAACATAGTCCAACATAAATTATTGGAAATACCCTACCCAAACCTTGAAGTTGAAATATAGAAGTCGCTGAAACCCCTTTATAGTTCGCCTCAGCACAGGATCTCCTAGTGAGGAGGACTATGAAAAAAAACTGTAATATATATCTATATATATTTATACTTTACCTTAAAATGTCAAAATTATACAGAAATTAATAAAAAAAAAATAAGGAAGATTCAATTTTACAACTCAAACAATCCTTCTGCCTTACTGATTTATAAACGCGGTGCAAATATTACACGACGCGCAAGGTCGGAATAGTGAAAAAGTTGTCTTATAACTTATATCCACTGAACCGGCGCATGAGAATCTAACTAGTAAGACGGTGAGTTCAATATTTAAATTCGAAGAGCATCGACAAGTTTGCACATATTTCTTATGGATTTTCACGGTGCCACAGTTTGGAAAGCTCGGCGGCGGAAAGTTCGGGTTTCGCCGAGCGCGGCCGAAGTGTTCCGAATGATAACTTGTTTTACTATCGGGGCAGACCTTGCGGAGGTTTTTGCAGTGCGTCAAAATCTACGTTTTCAATAAACGTTTCAGTTATATTTCGAACTATACTAGTCCCATACAAAAACGTAGAAGGGTCTCATTTTAAAAGTAATAAATTAACATTTTCACTTTTTAATGTGTTTCGCCGGTTAATAATACATTTTTCAAAACCACGTAATGATTTCATTAATTTCAGGAAAATTCCGATAGATACGAAAAATATAAGGGAATATATAAAAAAAATTACGTTATTTTTTAATTTGATAAGGCCATCGAGATGCATTCCAATTTGAGGAATGTTGTGAGATTAAATTAGGACGGGAAGATGGAGGTTGGGAAGTATCCGGCTATCTAGATCCGATCAGTAAACAAAGCTAAAGTCATTTCAAGCAACGTGCTTGATCCTGAATGGAGTCTCATTAGAGCTATACTAAGAGACATTATCCGTATTTGGTGACGAGATCTGATTCATCTTCCCCTCTCCAGTCCCTTCAGTTTCACAGCATTCCATAATTGATGCCATAGTCCCCCTAGCTACGGACAGTCTGGAAGTAGATATAAACTCAAAGGAACTTAAAAAAACATAAATTACATGGGATCTTTGATTATTTATTAAACACATTTTTTGTGTAGGCAACTTTAAATTACATGAAAAGCCATGTACTTTGATGTGATTTGAATTTGGCAAAAATATTTTTTGCTAACTTCGATTCTATAAAAAATACCAATAATATTATTTATTTGAATCTTTTCCCGCCTACAATTCTGTTGACATTCAAACGATAGTAAAAAAGGTCGGGCCCATTGAAGGCGGTAGGCGGAGGTTTTTACAATTTGGCTCGGGCTCCGAGCGCCGTAAAAATGGACACCACGTGGAATAATTTTGTTTCAATAACGTACTGCCTAGTACCTAGCTATTATAGCTAGTACTACCGTACTGTCAGTTGTCAGTACATATTACACGGTTAGTCGGACCGATTGTTTAGCGGACGTATTGCGAGTGAATACCACACGCGTGGAATGGTGGCATGCAGTGAGAATAGGGTGACCGGATGATAATTTTATATTTTATTTTCATTTATTAAGTTTTTTTTATTTTAAATTTTACAATGGTTTGTAATGAATTCCATTTTCAATCAACACTCTTCTAATTACGGGTACAATTATCCACTCTCCAGAATGTCGAGACTTGTTAACTCATGCCGGGGCCTTGAAATTTTTGGTACTAGTCTAAATGATTTTGGTCGGGTTTTACGAAAGTAAACTTCGAAGATTATCATTTAGTGCGTTTAAAATCATGGACTCTACCAAAACCTTGTTCTGGAATGTTCTCTCAAATGTATATTATTTTTGTCATTGCTTCATTCGTGCATTACGTATGTTTTTTTTTTATATGAATACTGCACAAGAGTCCCAAACTGCTCCCAACCGTCTGGAGCCAGTGAGACTATGGCATTCCCAATTAGGGAATGTTGTGAGGCTGAAGGTATTGTGTTGGGGAGGGGAAAAAGAAGGGGGAGAGGAAGGTGGGGAAAAGGGGAAATACCTGGCTATTCATACCTGGTCACCAAACACGGCTAAAAGCCATTTCAAGCAACGTTTCAATTCTGAATGGTGGTCTTTCACCAGGGCGATACTGAGAGTATCTTCCACTCTGGAACGTACGCAAATATACTATATATTATTTTTAAATTAATTATTTGTGAATAAACACAAATTAAATAAATAAAAATTACTTGCACACGCCGGGATTTGAACCCGCGACCTTCGGATTCGTAGTCGAGAGCCTTACCCCTCGACCATGGAGGCCGTCAAAATGTGCTGTTATTTTTCCATAGTTCTTGCTTATCTCATTTCGTGTTGTATATTTAGTATAATTTGTTAATAAAAAATAAAAAAAATGTATTTCTAAGACAGTTACTTTATTGCTAAATGCATGGTATAATGTGAATATATTTTTATTTCAGAAGTTTCATTTTGTGTATTTTTATCAAGTGACTAACTAATAATTCACCATCACGTCATTTCTTCTCAGAGTATAATAGAGGATAGAAATCCACACGACTCTATACATACATTTCTGCTATTTTTATTTTTGATATAATCCATATCAAGTATGTATTTGATTCACTTGTTCGCTTTATATCTTTACGCAGACACTTTTTGCTTCATTCATATTCACACAGGATCATAAATAAGTTGTATACACTCTTCTGTTATATCTACAGTCTCCACCGACGCTTGGAATGATCCCACTCAAGTATTAGATTCACTTAATTGTGTCTTATCATCCTGGGAAGTTCCTGAGTTTTTTTTCCGTTCACTTGTACGTCATGTATTATTGCATCAATGTAGAATGATTGTCACATAAAAAATTTCTCAACTTTATAGAAAAAAAAAATTAGTAAAATAATATTTTCATTTTATTTTTTAACTGTTTAATATTTTTTTGTTCCCTACTTGCTACGCTAGCTTGGGCCGTGTTTTAACAAGTGGTCAATTATGTTTCGTGGTAAAGTCAAATAAAATAATCTATTTTGTGTAATTAATAAAATATGTGTAGAACACTTTACATTATTTAATATAAAAAAATAAAAACATTGATTTGTATTTTTTTTTTACATGAATACCGCACAAGAGTCCCAACTGCTCCCAACCGTCTGGAGCCAGTGAGACTATGGCGTCCCCAATTGGGGAATGTTGTGAGGCTGAAGGTATTGGGGAAGGGAAGGAGAAGAGGAAGGTAGAGAAATACCTGGCTATTCAGATCTGATCACCAAACACGACTGAAAGCCATTTCAAGCAACGTTTCACTTCTAAATGGTGGTCTTTCACCGGGCGATACTGAGAGTATCTTCCACTCTGGAACGGGCGCAAATATACTATATATTATTTTTAATTAATTAATTGTGAAACAACACAAATTAATTAAATAAAATTTACTTGCGCACGCCGGGATTTGAACCCGCGACCTCCGGACTCCTAGTCGAGAGCCTTACCCCTCGACCATGGAGGCCGTCTATTTGTATGGTAAAATAAAAAATCAATATACTCAGTATTAATGGTACAGCTTTTCAGCCTTTATGGACTGCACACCACTGCTTTTCGAATACCTACATCCCACACCGGCACCAACACGAAACGCGGTGTAAAGATGTACACAAATATTATTTTTAAATGTTTTTTATTCCATTATTTTTTTCGTCAAATGGTCACCCTATAAGTCTTTATTTTATGTTATGAGGTTATACGGTTTACGCGCACAGGGTTATCGATAACATCGCGAGAAACAATTCAATCATTTGCCAAACAACGCTTTAATCAACGTGATAACTGGAAGAAAACCTTTCGGTGTTGATATTATCTCTATCCGTATCGACCGGTTTGCTTATCTTCACGATAACGTTACTAAACCGAGTGGTGAAAACCACACCTAACAAACAAAAAACCTTGGATAATTATGGGAACGCGTCAAATCTGCAAACAATCTTGTTTAATTCACATTAAAACACGTAATTGGTATTGATCATATGCGAATCTAAATATATAGAGCGAACGAACGAAGAAAGGAGTGTAAGGAGAATACATGACGCGAATGTGAATGGGAGAATAAGCCCGGGACGCCAGAGGAAGACACGACACGATCAAGTGAATCAAATGCTTAAGTCGGAATAACAGAAGAGAATGTATGAATGTGAATGAAGCAAGAAGTGTATGCCAAGATAGAGTTGTTTGGCGGCCCGTCATCTCTGCCTACCCCTGCGGGACGTCATGGTTAGTTAGTAAAAAAAAAAACCTGACAACTAATTTGTGAATTTTTCGTGAATTATACATTTTAGAATTATTTTAATAAATAAATTGTTATTATGTTTTTATTATGACTTGTGAATACCGCACAAGAGTCCCAACTGCGCCCAACCGTCTGGAGCCCGTGAGACTATGGCATCCCCAATTGGGTAATGTTGTGAGGCTATTGGTATTGGGGAGGGGAAGGAGAAGAGGAAGGTGGGGAAATACCTGGCTATTCAGATCTGGTCACCAAACACGGATAAAAGACATTTTTAGCAACGTTTCAATTATGAATGGTGGTCTTTCACCAGGGCGATAGTGAGAGTATCTTCCACAACGTGCGCAAATATACCATATATTATTTTTTAATTAAATAATTGTGAAACAACACAAATTAATTAAATAAAATTTACTTGCGCACGCCGCGATTTAAAAAAACAGATGTCTAGTTCAATCATTAAAAAATGTATCATTTATTTTTGTTAATTTAGTTTAAACATACGATAACGCAGTCGAGTTGTATGAATTCGAAGAATATTGTTATTTTTATCTACCGATACTGCCCGTGGGTTGGTTGTAGGGAGACGGGAGGTAGGTACTGGTTCTGTCGAACCTTAAACTGATGATAAGGATGACCTCGCTGGGACTATCTTGTTTCGGAAAGAAATAATTTTAAATCAATAAACAGAGGGCCGCCAATATTTCAACGTATTGAAAGATATACCATTTTAAATGATTAGGTAGTTAGTACCTTCATAAAAAATAACGATTCAATAAATTATATTACAGTAAATAATAATTAATCATGCCATTTTAACGAACGAATTTAATTTTAATTTTAAAGAATGTTTTTAATTATTGCTTATTTAAAATCGTGCTAAGTTCTTTTACAATTTTATCAGTAAGGTTAAACAAATATTTTAGAAATATTCACTTTTAGCACTTGATGCTTTTAAATATTGAGATGAATTGTTTGTTGGCGGGTTATATTATATTATTGTAAAACTAACATATACAGTATTTTTAGTAGTTTCTTGAAGGGCTTGAGCTTTAATCGCCCGTCCTTTGGGTTATTATTAAAAAAAGTATTACAAAAAAACAGAGTATGTAGAGTACCACTGACTAGTGACGCAACTTGAATGGGAGAGACGAAAATACCCGAACACATCCGTTAGCTTCGGCTGACCTCGAAATACTAATCGAGATGACGCAGGAACAAATTTTATGTATACGAATGTTTTGTGGGTTTCGGGTATAGTTTTTTTTGTACCTGAACGTACAGGATATGGCTTGTTGCGTTCGGGCGATAATATAGCGGCCGTATCACGTACGCTCGTATGGGTGGGGTTGTTAAATCTATAGCAACAATTTACTATTATTACGTGTGTAAACCCGCCAACAAACAATTTATTTCAATGTTTAAAAGCAATACGTGTTTAATTTTTTTTTATAAAATATTTTTATTTCTGTGAGCGCGTATTAAGTTTAGCTTAGCCTTAAAGAGAATATTAACACGTTAATAATGACGCCCCAAAATAATTACACATCTATTGAAGAAAAGAAAAATTAACAATTCTCAAATGAAATACGAAACAGAAAAAGAAATGATCGCATCTGGAAATCGAACCCAGGACCTCTGTCTTACCGGGACTAGCACTCTAACCACTGAGAAAATGAGACCTTATTACTGTGCGTGATTTTTATCGATATCATTCCTTAATTTAAGAATTACCAATATCATATTTAATTCATTCCCAACCGAAATACATTTTTCTTTCGGATTCGTATTTCATTTGGGATTTGTTAATATTACGTAACTTCTATGATTAAATATTGAAATGGGGTTTATAAGCTTCAAAAAGTTATTAGAATTAAATAAATATTTTACAATTATTGCAGTATATTACAGTAGCAAAAAATTTGCAGGTCGTGAATCAATCCGTTCTAATAATTTTCATTTCTTTGTATAGCTGTAGGTACCTCCGAACACACAGGTCGTTAACCAATTATTATTATTTTTTTTTAATTTTACAATATTATTTTCTTCCAATGTAAAGTTGTACCCGCTAAGCTACTGCAAATAGTTTGTCGGGTTGGTTTAAGGTGCTGGTTGTTTTTTTAAGTACCACCATTCATACTCGAAAGCTTGCTTAAAATAGCTTTGGCTATGTTAAGTGACCGCTTCTAAAGCGCCATGTCTTCCCACTCCCCATATTCGTTCAGCCTCACAACCGAGTGGTAGATACTCTCAGTATCGCCTTGGTGAATGACCACCATTCAGAATCGAAACGTTGCTTGAAATGGCTTTAGCCGTGTTTGGTGGACAGATCGGAATAGTCAGGTACTTCACAACACAACATACCCCAAATTGGAAAGCCAACTGGCTCTGGAAAGTGGGGAGAAGTTGCGACATCATGTGCAGTATTCATATTTAAAAAAAGGAGAAAAGATTGAACACGACATTTTACTTGCAACTGTGAAAGATTCATATCCCTAACAATTTTGTTATTGTTAACTGTAATTTTTTTTTTAAATATTCCTTTAAAATTTAATTTGGCCGACAAGCAGGTACCTACTTTATTTAAATTAATCGACCAATCCAATGGTACCGCTTGCACCTGCATTCTAAGAAAATTTCAATAAGTTGGTACCTTTACAAGTCCTGCAAAACGATATTATATAAACGGTACCTACTTTATTATCTAGGCACCTACTTTGTAAATATACGAACATTGATAATTCGGCAATATAATTTTATGAAATTGATAAAATTACATCGCCCTAGCTCGCTACCATATTCTCTTTGCGGGTAATTATAGTTAGGTGTTCTATTTACAATGGAAGTCTTCACTCATCTGAATTCTCTCCCACGAGGTGGCCTGCACCCGGCACACGCTAACTTAGCTAGACCCTACCTCTATAGTACATATATATAAACTATAATCCGATGAGCATGAAACTTCATTTATGAAAGGAAAAAGAGGAAGTTAAACGAGTACCTACCTATACATGTATTGAATATCGCACATTAATAGCAATAATGAGAGGTAGAACACACACGTATATTTGGTTCGATCAGAGAAAGTGGACGTCCATTTTCCGTTGCCGTTCTCTATGGGACGTGCAGAATAGCACTAAATTCCACATCCCGGAATAAAGAAATTTGTTAAAATTATTATTTACGTACTTTTACCATTTTGGCACCAGCCCAGTTCACTGCCGTCCACGTTTGTTTCGCGCGATTTTGATTGCGGTAAGCAAATTATAAAATATTTATAATACAGTCAAATCGATACTCGACTTTTGTAAACAAGCAGAACATTTTTACTTATTTGCTGTTTTACTTTATTTGGCGCCACGCCTAGATCGCCCCACGCTACCCATGTTTTGGTTTCGCCCCTTCGTATTAGGGAATTTCTATGTACTGAATAACGAAATTTATTAAAATTATTATTTATGTGTTTTTGCCGTTTTGGCACCATCCTAGTTCACTGCCGTCCACGTTTTTTTCGCGTGATTTTGATTGCGGCAAGCAAATTAAAAAATATATTTATAAAAGAGTCCAATTGATACTTCATTTTTGTACACAAGCAGAATTTTTTTACTTATTTGCAGTTTTACTTAATTTGGCGGAACGCCTAGCTCGCCCCTCCATATTTTGGTTTCTCCTCCATATTATTTGCTCCGTGTAGTTTGGGCTGGGTTAGGTTAGGTTAGGTTAGGTTAGGTTAGGTTTGATTAGGTTAGGTTAGGTTAGGTTAGGTTTGATTAGGTTAAGTTAGGTTAGGTTGGGTTAGGTTAGGTTAGGTTAGGTGAGGTTATGTGGTACTTTAATCTCATCCAGAGTCATTTTGAATACTTGACCAATATTTAAAAAATATTTTTTTATAGCACACTTGATTAATAAGTATTTAGAAAATATTAGTTAGGGTTGGATTAGGTACGGTTAGGTTAGGTGAGGTGATGTGGTATTCACCTATTTACGTATCATCCGGAGTCATTTTGAAAACCTAACCTAACATTACCCTATTTAAAGAAGAAGAGTATTTTAAAAATTGATATATATTCCTCAGTTGCTCCTTTTGTTAATGAAAATGATGCAAACCTATTTAAAGAATGTAACACCTTTGCACACAAAAACTACAAATCTGTTAAAAACACCAAAATATATTTCTTTCATAGCATAGTTGTACTTTCAGTAGCTATCTAGTATTTGTCTAGTGGTTTCCAACCCCAGACAGACTGTTTCAGGTGAGCTAGACACCACTAGACATCACCAGACACCGATGTACGAGTATTTGAAGACCTCCCATTCGGTGAATGCACCCAGCCCAACCCTCCCCCTCCCACCTCACACTACGTATCTACCACCCAACTATTTGCTGGTAGTGGTATTCCCAAGCACATGCACCTGCCCTAATGTATGGGTGGAAACTACGCAAGTCTCATTAAAGGCAAGGAGAATATTGATAAGACAAAGAGAATAATTTTGAGAAGTGATTTTGGATATTGATTTTCCAACCTAACTGTTAACTTGCTGGTAAGCCCGAAGTACAAGTATCTACCCTGATGTATGGATGAAAACTCTGCTCAAGTCTTAATAGATGCAACGCGAATATTGAGGAAAGAGAATTTCGATAGTCATCCTTGAGAGAAAATAAAAAAAAAGCAATTTTGCTACCTTTCTCCCCACACTCTATACTCAGAGCAGTTGCGGTTTTCTCTAACATGCGTTTGGGTAGTGAACGCCCATAAAAGATAAAAACAAATAAAACAAACACCCGCCCGTATAGGTAATACTGCTGAAGAGCGAGTCCGAAATAAATTTCATATTTGCGTTACGAATTCAGCGTCTATGGGGCTTTCTGTCCTAAGAAATAGTTTATATATTGTCTTCCTCGTGGCGCTTCGGCGGGAAACCGCGCCGAGCGTACAACCCCTCGGAATCTACAAGGCGACCGTGTGCGCAACTGTATGAAGATTTGTTAACAACAAATTTATGCGGAATAGTATTTTGTAAGAATCAACAGTTTTTTTTTCTTTGATTAGTATTAAAATAAGCCATTTTTTATATAGAAAAAGAAAACAAACAGTAAAGTTTCTTAAGTAAATTTAGATTTTCGTAATAATATGACTAGTATTTTTTTATAAAGAAGGATTTTTTTTCACTTTTTTAAATTCATACAATTATTTATGGACATACATACTAAATGATACTATGTGTATTTTCCATTTTGTCATTACAGTTCCGTGAAAACGCAATTTTCTCTGGAATTATAAAATTTTATTTTTTATCATTCTCGATTGTGAAAGTGTATACGTGATCCAAACTGAAGAGAAAACGCGATAGAAGTGCGTTGTGGGTGTGTCTTACTTCTGGTAAAAGTGATCGAACACTTTTAAATCTGTGTAGTAATCACCTCTGTAAATTTTCTGTTCAGTGGATCCTAAGAATGCATTGTTAATATGGGCGTTTACCTAAGATGTGCCGTGGTTATTCAATCTATACATGGATAATTGTATGCAAGAATTGAAAGAGGTGGGCTTGGGCGCGAAAATGAGTAACCTGATAGTATGTTGCCTGTTGTGTGCTGATGATGCGGTGCTGATTGCTAAAAGTATGGAAGATCTACAGTCTCTCGCATCTAGGATGAAAGAAGTATGTATGAAGAATAAGGTAATGATGAATGTAAGTATTCTAAAGTCGTGGTGTTTGAAAGAGAGAGTACGAAAACAGTGTGCAATTTAGTTGTGAATGATGAATACTTGGAGCAGGTCAATGAGTTTGTATATTTGGAAAGTATGTTTACGAGAGATGGATAGGGATATTGAAAGAAGGGTGAATGCAGAAAACTCCATTAACGGAGGACTGAACTAGTGGCGCTAACACACGTTTGTCAAAAGAAGCGAAGCTAGCAGTCCACAATGGAGTGCTGCTACCAACCCTGATATATGGCAATGAGGTATGGAACTGGCAGAGGAAGGATGAAAGTAGATTGAATGCTGTAAAAATATTAGATTAATATGTGTTAATGTAAGCGTAATGAGTAATATTGAGAAAGAGACGCTTAGATGGTTTGGGAATGGAGAGCGAAGAAACGAAGAAAGTAGTGTAAGGAGAATAAGGAGAATATGTGACATGAATACATATAGTTCAGAATACGGTAGATATGTTTACGTTTTTATATGCGTATTAGCCAAAAATAAGGTTCTTCGATGGCAGCGGGAATTTTATTTATTTTGCGGTAAAATCTTGGCAGGAAAAAGCTCCCCAGACATCATGAAAACATAATGTGCACAGCCCCCACGTAGCAAATAGTCCCGAAGAGGGTATGCAATAATCTGTCAACCTGTTGCGACGGTGTCCTGCCCCCAGAGTTTACATTAACCCGCCTCGGGACCTCGGGACCTCGGGAGCTTACAAGGGTTAGGGATAAGGAATTGCCTGGCGTTAGCTGCCTTTACCTAACCTAACTTGACCTTGATGGGTCTCTAGCGGGAGGGGAGCCCTGCATGGGGATTCGGGGTAACCCCGACCGTGCTTGCTCTCCTGGTGTTTCAACCTCAAAACCCTTTTAAACAAATCGTTTTTATTCTGAATAACTGATTAAATACGGTCCCGGATTGAGTTAAATTCAAAATTGTACCTTTGTAAAGCGGTTACATTGTGCCTTGATCTGCCAAAACGGCCGGCATTTTAGTTGCTTTTTAGGCTCGGCTTAAGAGATATTAAAAATCCTGACAGTCCAATTCGACATATAACCTCCCTGAGTGTGCTGAAATACCTGCCCTAAGTGGTAGATACTCTCAGTATCGTCCCGATAAAGTTCCGCTTTGGCCGTGTCTGGTGACCAGATCTGAATAGCTAGGTACTTTCCAACCTTACGAAGCCTCAGAACATACCCCAATCGCGGTTTTATAGTCTTACTGGCTCCGAACAGTCGGGAGCAGTTTACAGTTTGATAATACCTTCGTAAGGCGAAACAGCTGTCACGCGCAGTAATAATTACCCAGCAGAACTTTTTTGGTATAAATAAACCGTTTTTTAAATTGAATAGTAATATTCAATTTATTTTAATAACTTATTGAAGCTTACAATTTATTTTAATAACTTATTGAAGCTTACAAACCTCATTGTATTATTTATTCATTGAAGAAGATAATATTAACAATATCCTAAATAATTTAAAAAAAAAATGATAAAAAACACAGAAAATAAAAAGGTATCAATCGCATGTGGGAATCGAAGCCAGGACCTCTGCCTTACCGGGATAACCGCTCTACCAACTGAGCTAATTAGACCAGTTTACTTTACCAGTTCAATTTACACCGATAAAATGGGATTTAATGGAAGTAATATTGACAAGCTTTGAATTTGAGGTATGATGTCTATGAAGATGGCGTAAAGTGAACTGGTCTCATTAGCTCAGTTGGTAGAGCGGTTGTTCTGGTAAGACAGGGGTCACGGGTTCGATTCCCAGATGCGACTGATACCTTTTTATTTTTTGTGTTTTTTTTCGGTTTCGTACTTCATATTACATTAATTTTAAAGAAGTGGGGGTAAATTAAATCATATAAATAAGTCGTCGCAATGTGGATTAACCACAGTTTGAAACTGGCCTTAAACGCCGAAACAGCTGTCACAATAGTAACAACTAAAAATACTTGCAGAACTTAATAACATTATTAAATTTGGTTTACATTAAATTAAAAAAAAAAAAAAACATTGATTTTTTGTGAAAAATAAATTATAATGATAGTCCAGTCACATCTACGAGAGGTATTTATATAATTATTGTAACAAGTAATATATTACACGTTTCAAATTAGAGTATTTGTGTTCGGTTCATCTTATGTTAAACAGTTAGTTAGTTCAAATATTCCTAGCTGCTGGCGTAGAAGTTTCCGTAGACGCCAGTGACGTCAGGCAAAATGTATTGATTAGATTCTGCATTGATTTGCATTGCGAATGCGTTCCTGCTCAAAGTTCCCGCAACTGGGAATGTTAACGTCTGTAGTCTGTATGCTGTAATTCCTCGCTTGCGTAGCTCGAACTGTTGCAAGGAAAATTATTTGCCGGTGCCACTTTTGCCGTTGGTCATTTGGTGAAAGAATGATTATTTCAGATATTCAATTGATTCATACATGATTCAAGGGGTCAACTCACGCAAGGAAGATTTCCTAATTATTTTTGGTGTCCACCGGGTGCAAGCAATATGATGAATTATTCCTGGTGGTCATCTCGTGTAAGGAATATTGATCAATATTCATTGTGTCCAACTGGTGCAAGGATTATTACGCGTTGTTCCTGGTGCCCAATTTTTGTTTCGAATGTTATGCATTATTACTGGTGGCCAGTTGGTGTAATGAATATTATTAATCAATCCTGGTGTAAT
>JAHDVE020006584.1:0-38528 GCA_022606495.2 Halesus radiatus
AGTAAATATTTTGGAAGACGGTATTTAGTTACAGCCCGGGTATCATGTATTGGATAACCAACACCTCTGACATAGGTTATCCTAAGTTGTTTGCTACGGTAAGTGACTTAGCATGGGTTTCCGGGTTCATGAGGTTTATTCAGGTTTTGGCGGCAGATGCGTCTACCTACCAACCGGACAGGGAGAGGCCGATACCGACCCTTTGACCTCCCCAGCCAGATATCACCTTGCCTTGCAGTGGGAGGGGTGGATTAATACGTCCGTCACTCCTAGATACACTGACACCCAGATTCCTACCCACCCATCATACCTGTGTAGAGTTGATGTAATAATTAAATAATATAATAACTTGAATTGAAGAATGATTAACAAAAATAGGTAATCTGTATCAAACATGAAAGAAATGACTGTATTGTATTACGACGTGCAAAATGTTAACGATCAACCCATCATCGTTAAGCAGTTGAGTAGCTCTTCTGATTGGCGCGTTCTAATAAACAGAAGTTCTCGCTTTCGGAGCATAAAAAGTGCATGAGATCTCCCACAAATATTCAATAATACAATCATTTAATAAGATTTCTAATAAATAATAACAATAGTATTGTTTTAATTTTTTTTTAAATTTAACAATTCACAAATAATGATATTCTCACTGTGATTTCCCCTGCTGAGGATTTCATTTACAAAATATTAATTTAAATTATAAAAAAATGATTTGACTAGTAAAAAAAAAATTGAGTGGTTTCGGTGTTAAAATATTTTCTATTTCAGATCTCCCTATGTAACGTATGTAGCGTTTTATTGATTTTTAATTTATTATTGTTGTTGACTTTTGAATTAGAATGGAATTTTGTTGTAGAGTTTAGAACCATAGTAGAAGAAGCTTTGTTTTGTCCAAATGCTGTAGTTATTTGTAAATTTGTAGTTACTTGTTAGACGTGTTTTTGACTCTGAGATCTAGTGTTTCTAATGTGTGTGTTTGTTGTTATTTCTTGTATTTTGTAGTTATGAATTGTAAAGTAGTATTATTTTAAATTATAATCGTTTTATTGATATAATGTTAAGATTGTTTAAGATTTCGTATGTTCTAATTTTAAGTATACTTTTCATGATGCCTTTTTTGTGTTCTAATAAGTAAATTAAGAATATTATCATTATCACTATCCCATCTGATAATACCATATTCTAATAATTATTGGCAGTGATCCATCTAGATATTAATTCGTTTTTGTACTGAGGACTCTTGATTGTTTTAAAAAGTTTATTTTTTTGTTTTGTTATTTAAATAAGTAAAACCGCTTTAAATTGTGATAAATTTTTACGTCTATGTACGTTATGTGGTTAATGATTTCCAATTGTAGACAATTACATTGTCCATTTAGAAGAGGTAAACTATGAATTTTCAAGTTAGGATTTGTTTCTGAATTTTTAGTATTGTTTATTTTAAAAGTGATGAATTTTGTTTTATTAGCATTAAGTGTAAGTGAGATATAATCTAGCCATGTTTTGATTCTGTTTAGAAAGACCTCTGCTTTCTTGAACGTTTCTGAAAAAAAAATCCCATTTAATAGAATAATACTATCATCTGTAAAGCCTATAATTTCGCCATCCCATTCTATGTGACATAGGTCGTTTATGTAAATTAAGAAAATGCTTGGACCCAGAATACTTCCTTGAGGCATCCCGAATGTGACATCAAAAAATTTGATGGTTATGTTGTTGAGTTTAACCGTTTGCTTTCTGTATTCCATTTAGCTTTTAAAAAAATTCAGTTCATCATCAGTAATCCCTATATTTTCAAGTTTGTTAAACAGATGTGTTTGAATTATGGTATCAAAGGTTTTAACAAAGGTCTGGGAAAATGCGAATACATTTTTTTAAATTATTATAGAGAATTTTTAATATATTTAGTTACTAAGGCTATTGTGTTGGATGTTCAAATTATTTCTGTATTATTAGATTCTACGTAATTGATCGGTTGATTTTTAATAGGTGTTTCAAAGATTTTAGATAGATTGTTTAGAATACTTATCGGTCTATAATTATTGATATCTCTATGATTTAGTAATTTAAAAATTGTTGTGATAGTCCCGATCTAGAGTTGAGATTGAAATCATCTTTTCGTAATGGATTTGTTTATTAGAAAGAGTATGGGTTCAATAAGTTCAACTTGGTGGTATTTTATGGTTTTCATTGTAATTCCATCACTATCAGATGTGGATCTTGGTTTAAATTTAGATAATATTACAATACAATAATTCATTGTAAATTACGCTTTACTTTATAAATGGAGTCAGCAAATATATCAACAATACCTCCAGACTTGTTGCTCAGATCATGCACAAAATACCAACTCACGGCAGTCCACCCTTAGATCAGCAGCGTCATCAGCTATCGGCAGGTTGAAGGAACCAACGCGCACACCTAATACTAAGTTCGGTGATCGTACTTTCGGAGTGTCAGGACCTAAAGCCTGGAATGAACTGCCGCATGACTTAAGAATTATTGAAGACTCAACAGAATTCAGAACTAAACTTAAAACACATCTTTTCAGACAATCGTATCCATAAATTGAAGAAATTCACCTGTAAATTGCTTAGCTAGGCTAGCCGGTTGGTACTTACCTAAAGTCATTAAAAACAAAACAAAAAAAGAAAAAGAAAAAGAAAAAAAAATTCACGCATCTGTGCGCAAATGCGTCCAAAGCCCGCAACACTATAAATAACCAAAGTGTAAAATAAATAGAAAACAAAAAAAAAAGTTTATATTTATCAAAAGCTTTTTACGCTTTTTAAGGTAATTTTATGAATACTTTCCAGTCCTAAAAATTAATACCAATAATTCAATAAATACCACCTCTTCTTGTGCCACCAATCATCTAGTAAATATAACATCAATAGAAAAGGAGCAACAAATAACAATCTAAAACTATCATCTCTATAAATAATTTTTTCTAATAAAACTGTGTTCATCTGAAGCGATCTGCTAGGTAAGTATGTTTTTCTGTATCTGTTTGTACATAATTAGTTAAGAAATATTTGTACAGCGCGCTTGAGGTGATTTTTCACAAAAACGGCGCTATACAAATCATCCAACTATTATTATTATTATTATTAGTTATAGTTCGACAGTAAACAAAAAACCATTCCCTAATGCAATCATTAGCGAAGGGGGGAGTTGCGGAAAGGGACTGCCACACGGTAAGACTATTTTACATGTTCTTAAAAGTTATCATTTCTAATGATTTTTTTTTTAAAATAAATCCAAATACGTGAAAAAATATGTATCGACAACACATATTTATTAATTGTTTTCTTCATATTAGATATTAATGAACCGCCCTTCCTTCTTTATTTTGAAACAGATACTAAAATACAAGAATTTTATGTCTTAATTGACACTTTTTCCAACAAAAACCTAGTTTTACGAGAAGTTTCATTGCGTATTCTATCTAAAATTATGCAACCATTTGAGACAACCTGAAGTTTTTGGTACCCCATTAAGATCACATTTTTTGCAACTTTTGTAGAACATTATGAAAAAAAAAACAAAAAATTGAAAATAAAGAAGGAAATATATTGTTTTTGAGGTTTTTAAATATAAATCTACGGGGAAGGGTTAACTGTGTATTAATAGAACTTCTTATTAATAATGTATTTGATGCGAAGTTCTTTAATCCCCTATATAACTTTTAGACGTTGAACTTCGGAATTATTTGGTAAGTATGCGGGGCAGAGATATTGATTTATCAAAGTTAAAACGACGGTAATCATGAATATATAAAACACTTGACGTGATCCACGTTTTAACGGTGGAAACTTTTCGAACATGTAAGAAAAACATTATTTTAATTTTTGTTTAATTTTTTTATGTCAATACCGCACAAGTCCTAACCGCTCCCAACCGTCTGGAGCCAATGAGACTATGGCATCGGCAATTGGGGAATGTTGTGAGACTGATGGTAGTGGGGAGGGGAAAGAGAAGGAGAAGAGGAAGGTGGGTAAATACCTGGCTATTCAAAGCTGGTCACCAAATACGGATAAAAGCCATTTCAAGCAACGTTTCAATTCTAAATGGTGGTCTTTCACCAGGGCGATACTGAAAGTATCTTCCACTCTGGATCGCAAATACACTATTATTTTTAATGAAGTAATTGTGAAACAGCACAAATTAATTAAATAAATTTTACTTGCTCACGCCGGGATCAGAACCCGCGACCTTCGGATTCGCTGTCTTACTTACCCCTCGACCATGGAGGCCGTCATATATATATCTATATTCTGTGTATATATACGTTCATATATATGTATACATATGCGTGTGTGTATGTGTGTATGCACCTATGTGTACATGTGTGCATGCATGCACATATGTATAAAAAAAAAGTTATGTATATTTTTATGATCTAATCCTTATGCATGTCTTTTTATCCTTTCTGCCTTCTACTTTATTTTATAATTTTTCCAATTTTCAGCATGTTTATGTAATAAATCCATATTTTTACACTGAACTTCATACAAAGTAACTACACTCCATTGGTCACCGTGAAACAGGCAGCCGCCTAGTATGGTCATATAATGTATCTACTCCATGTAAATGTCTCCATTAAATATCATGTATTACCATATATGAATAAATAAAAATAAAATAAAAAAATATATATATACAGTATATACACTCGTATATTCTAAAGGAGTTATTATATTCTATTCAGAGTCGTTCCATTGAGCTGTATCGGCAATGACACCATGCCTCACGGGTATACTCGTATAGGCTCTTGCAGAAACCATTGAACAGTATTTTTTTTTACATTACTTCTGCATTTATAAAATCTGCGAGCAGTCATGTTGGACACTATACTGATACTTCGCCTATGCTGTTCGATATCGTCCGAGAGTTTTCATTGATGATGTGCTCAAGTACTTTTTTTTTCTTCGATGCTTGTAGTCTTACTCCATTATGGTATACAGTAAGCATCTTCTCGGGATTTTTTCCCTGATTGCATACGATTAGTTTCTTCTTTTTGTAGTTTTATATCATATTGTGAATTTTATAATTTTACTAGCGAACTATGGACAAGATATACACAAGGCGTCATGGACACACTTCGAGTACAATATAATCACACTTACAGGGCGTTGTTCGGCCTCCCTTGGCGATGCAGCGCCTCGCAGATGTTCGCAGAGGGAAGGGTGCATGGGTTCGCTGCTTTTATGCGCCACAGAGTAGTCGGGATGAGTCAGCGCTACCGGAGATCGGAAAATACTCTTGTCCAGGCCGTCGCCCAGTGGCAGGGCGCGCCCTTACATCGTAGATGGAGAATTTCCCTCAGGCCACTGCAGCATAAGAGCTAAATAAGTTGTTTTTATTTTATTTTAATTTTTTATTGATTTTTATATTTTATTTCTACATCACGTAATTTTTTATTATTTTTAAATGTATTCTTTTTATATGGCAGACAGAGTTTTGCACTCACCACTTTGTTTTGCTGAAATAAAGACATTATTTATTTATTATTTATTTATTTATGATGTACTACATAATTATTATTCTGCCTACTATTAAAACACCGACACAAAAATCGTTCTTCAATTTTTTTATTCTTATTGTAGCTTTTAAACCCGATTTTAATATATGTTTAATCGTTGAAGATAGTATTAACAATTCAAAATGAAACATGTACTCGAAAAGACAGAGATGCCTGAACGGATTGAGTCCCGTTGCTTACGTTACCTTTTTCTTTTCTGTGTATTTTCAGTTTCACGTTTCATTCGATAGTTGTTAATATTATCTTAGATGATTAAAAACAGTGTTCTACTTGGAAGAGCGTTAACTCGAGTTCTTTCCTCACAAATTTCTTACACTTATTCATATTGAAAGTCTTTTGGGGTAATCTTTCACTGCTCCACAAAGTATCCAAAATTATACAACATCAAAAAACATCGGAATAAAAAGAGCATTACTAAAAGAATAAATCCATTTTGGTACTGTCATCTCAATTTGTCAGCGGTTAGTTAGAATCAATATCCATTATATATTTTTCACATCCTGCTTCCTGAATCTATCAATCAATAAGTCACTTTCGTTTTAAGGTCCCTCGGGTAATATTGGTTAAAATTTTATTCCTCGGGGTGGGTACTTCTACATTGCGTTGAAACCACGAGGTCAAAATATGTCGTAAGGGTCTTGTCGAAAGTAACGTACAATAATTTATTGTTCTTTTTAATGATCTCGTAGAATAATTTTGAATGGGCACTGTATAGTCGAATGACAAAAAAATAAAATAAATGCCATGCAATACTGGAGGATTGAACGCAGTTGGCGCAAACAAAAAGATGTCCAAAGAAGCGAAGCTAGCAGTCCATAATTGAGTGCTGATCCCAACCCTAATAAATGGCAGCGAGGTATGGAATTGGCAGAGGAAGGTAGAAAGTAAACTGAATGCCGTAGAAATGAGATCTCTGAAACGAATGTGTGGTAAAATCGTGTATGATCGTGTGAAAAGATTCTAAAATAATGCAAGGTTGATGTAAGCGTAATGAATAAGATTAAGAAAGGGACGCTTATATGGTTTGGTCATGTAGAGCGAATGAACGAAGAAAGGAGTGTAAGAAGAATATATAACGCGAATGTGAATGGAAGAAGCCGGGGACGGCCGAGGAAGACATGGCACGAGCAAGTGAATCAAATACTTGAATCGGGCCATGTCAGAAGTCGGAATAATAGAAGAGAATGCATTAGACGACGTATTAATGTGAATGAGGGAAGAATTGTATGCCAAAATCGAGTTGTTTGGCGGTCCATCCTTTCCGCCTACCCCTGCATGGAAACGGCGTGATGGTTAGTTAGTTAGCAATTTTGGTTTTGACAGTGTCTAACGACCTTAATAGCAAATTTACTGAGTAGAGCTATTAAAATTACGTAGGTTTTACACAATGGTCTAGAATCTAGAATTTAAATAAATAGAAATAGAAGAAGAACCTCTAGTAGCACCCTGGTGTAAAATTACCATATATTTTTATTGTTTAATTACATATATACGAGTATAAACAAAAAGTTCTTTATTAATTGATAAACTAAAGTTCTTAAGAACTTAAGACAAGATTTTTGTGCATAGCGCAAAGGGTAACAATTATTTTTATAAACAATAATTATTATTACAGTAATTATTGAATGAAACACTAGTATATATTGATTAACTTGGCGGGTTTGCGATAAGCCGACGTAGCTCAACGGTAGAGCATCTGACCGGACATCAGAAGGGTGCAGGTTCGAGTCCTGTCGGCGACATTTATCTTTGCTCGGAAAGGTGTAATCATATAAACAAAGATAAGATACAGAGATATGTTAGGATAAAATAGTAAAAAGGGGGAAAGAAACAGCATATCAGAGTAGAATAGAGCATCATAGTGGACGGTAGAAAGATAGGTTGAAAGGGAACAACTTTAAAATCGGACTCGGGTTAAATCTAGTTTTAAATTTGTTCGCTTTCTTCCCATGCAACCCCTATCCTTCCCCTACCCCGCTGCCTACTCTGGTACGAATCCAGAGGTCGCAAGTTCAAATCCCAGCGTGCCCAAGTAAATCTTATGTGGTTAATTTGTGTTGTTTCTCAATTTATTCGTTTACAATAATATGTAGCTTATTTGCGACTCGTTCCCGAGCGCTAGATATTCTCAGTATCGCCCTGGTGAAAGACCACCATTCAGAAATGAAACTTTGATTAAAATGGCTTTAGTCGTGTTTGTTGACCAGATCTAAATAGCCAAGTACTTCTTCACCTTCTTCTTCCCCATCTCCTTGCCCCGCCCACTGACTTCAGCCGCACACATACCCCAATATAGTCTCATAGGCTTCAAACGATTAGGAGCAGTTCGGATACTTGTACGGAATTCACATTATTTTTTATTTTTTGTCTGTGCGTTATAAGAGGAATGGTGCTATTGATTGAAATTTCTGAAACTGTAGATATATTTAATTCCTCTTTATATTCATTATTTCATTAAAAAGTTTCTTTTATACCTAATTCCCCAAATGTTGAGAACGTTTAAATAAGAAATCTTGTACAATAGATGAGTAATCAGTCGTAAACTAATTAAAAAATAAATAAATAATGTTTTAATAAATGTTTATAAATATTCCTAACAAGTCCATTCGTTTCATGGTCGTGTTATTTAAAAAAAATACTGTTCTTTTACTAATATATAAATATATTCTTTCTTTTAAATATTTTAACACACTTTCGAGTTGGTATTATTTTTAGTTCAGTAATTTTGATCAAACCTTTGTAATACTTATCTTACCTTTCCTAGGGGTAACAGGACGCCCTTCAAAATCAAAAAATCCCTTTCAAAATCGTTCATTATTAATTTAAATATATCGATTTTGATGCAACCGAATATAAACCGCCAACAATATGCATTGAAGAGGATTCCATTTGTGATAAATAGTTCATTGTGCAATCCACAAAAGCTGCATTATTTATGGCTATACGATAGAAGTGTTGTGTTTGGTGAAGCTCTGAATCTACCACGGTGGTCCTCTGTATGATCGTTGTATTGCGTGGATCTTGTCTATTTAAGGGACACGGAACTGTCGGTGTATGTTACGTATAAAAAACATATTTGCAAATAATATTAAAACTACTAAGGTATCCCGCCATGAGGAACAGTTGCATATCTCTGTGTTTCAAATGTGCTCGAAACAATAAGGAACTCCAGTGAAAAATATAATGACTTAAACAATATGTATTCTTATTGATCGTCAAACACTGATTCTGAATATAAAACTTTTATTATGTATAATTATACGTCAAATGTATAAATCGTTATTTAAAAGTGAATAAAAAATCATCTCAACAAAACATCTTGTTATGTTGGTAATATTGTACTTGGAACATCTGACGTCACGTGCGCATTCTGTTTTTGGATTAGTATGGACATTTTTTCTCTTTTGTTTTGTATTTTAAATGTGGATTTTTTTTAGTTTTAGTAAAATTTAAATTTTACATTTGTTAATTTTACTGTAATATCTTTGTTAGCACAATATGTGGAATTTGTTGAATGTTCTTCCAGGGGTATACCATCTACCGTAGTAATTTACTCAAACACACGATTTATTTATGACAGGTTCAAATTCAAATATTGGCCACCCCTGATTTAAGACGGAATTACATTCCGCAACCGCATTGTTACCCTGCGCTTGACGTATCACAATACACGACCACTGACACATGAATTTATTGCCACGAATTGACACCTCTCATCGTCTTCCCCCTTCCCTTCCCCCTTCCTCATCTCACTGCTGTCATTACGCATTGTGGAGATGAAAGGGGGTTAAACCGTTTAATGTGGAATCTGAAATCCGCAAATTTTGGGTTACAACTGAAATTCCTTAAACCGAATAATTTTATTGCTTAGTCATTATACATATTTAGTCATATTATTTAATTTACACGCTATATGTACCTTCAAGTAAAAACTTAGTATCTAACCATCACTCCATTTGACACATGAGTGGAAAATGAGGAAGAAACACCATAAAACTCCGTTATGGTACACACTGTTTAGTTCATTCACGTTCATACATACCTCTGGTTAATATCGATTTACTTGATCGTTCCATGTCATAATAAGACGTTCCAGACCTCTCTAATTATCTTGCAAAATATTTGTATAAAGACCGTTTAATTTAGAGACAGCAACTTTAAATGCTTCATCACTTAATGCTAAATAAGAATGTGAGAAATAATAAAAAAATAAAAACAATCTTGCAAATGATATGCTCTCCTGACATTCTTCTCTTCCTCCATCCGCTCTTTTTAGTAAGATTGGCCTTTATGGCTTTACCACAAACTCATTTAAGATACACACCACATTAGAGTTATTGACATTTTTTGGACAAGAAATATACGGTACGGGTTCTGTAAATACACGCCGCGCATTTCGAAAAAAAGGAAGTGGGAAGGGCAGGAAGGTAGGCACTAGGTAGGAGCGCCTTGAGAAAGGCGATAGACTATTAATTGCTAGGAGAGGAATGACAGGAATCCAGTGCAGGAGAGGGCCAGGAAGCTAAAGGAGAAGATCCAGTGAAGAGGCAAGCAGGCGGGCAAACGCGAAATAGAGGTATCGATCCGGTAAATGATTTCAATAGAATACGACAGAACAAAGATAACGCTAGTAATGGAGATCACTATTTTTTTTTTTTTTTTTATATGAATACCGCACAAGAGTCACAACTGCTCCCAACCGTCTGGAGCCAGTGAGACTATGGCATTCCCAATTGGGGAATGTTGTGAGGCTGAAGGTATTGGGGAGGGAAGGAGAAGGGGAAGAGTAAGGTGAGGAAATACCTGGCTATTCAGATCTGGTCACCAAACACGGCTAAAAGCCATTTCAAGCAACGTTTCAATTCTGAATGGTGGTCTTTCACCAGGGCGATACTGAGAGTATCTTCCACTCTGGAACGTGCGCAAATACACCATTATTTTTAAATGAATTAATTGTGAAACAACACAAATTAATTAAATAAAATTTACTTGCGCACGCCGGGATTTGAACCCGCGACCTTCGGATTCGTAGTCGAGAGCCTTACCCCTCGACCATAAAGGCCGTCAGTATAAAAGCAAGAAAAGATTTATACAGAAAGAAAAGGATTTCTCTTTAAGTTTCTAAATCACGTTGATAAGCAAGTACCCCCTTTGTTGTATTCCACTTAGATTACTGTAAAGTAATGAATCCACAATGTTGGTATCTGATCTGGTCGCCTCGCAAGCCGGAATTTAGATAAAAAAATCTCAAAAAACCGGAACGTTTTCCGCACTTACCGCGTCGAGCGCCAGCGGAGTGTAATTTCGCAATTACTGATTTTTTTCACAAATAATGATTTAACAGATAGTACTGTTTTATGAGATAATTTAATTATATGTACTCGTATGTACCACAAAAGCTTGAAATATTTAGAAAAAAAAATGTCAAAAAAAAGTTACAAAACAAAAACATAGTGAAATACTACGAATAAATTATAATGATAGTAATAATTATAATAAATAAATTAAAAATTATTTTGTTTAAAAAAATTAAATTAATAATTTAAAATTTAATTAATAAACAAACAAAAAAAATTAAAATAGCTATCTCTTGAATTTATTTTCATATTAATATTAATAATAAAAATAATTTATTTTTTTAATTTCTAATGTAAATTTGTTATTCAATGTTTGTCAATCTTCTTCGAGCCGACCCATCCCCAGAGACAATATTACAATTAATTCACAGAGTCATAAATTACTTTGAATAATTATTTAAACTTTTTAAAAAATTGATTAAAGCAGGTAAGTGATTAATCAAAAAAGTTAATAAAAATTATTATAAAACTTTGAAAATCAAATTTATACGAGAAATTAAAAAAGAAATTATTTTTTATATTTAGGAACACCTATGGTGATTAAATAATAACAACTATTTGCAAATCATATTTTAGAAACACCAAAGGTGATTAAATAATAACAACGATTTGCAAATCATATTTAGTAACACCTAAGGTGATTAAATGATAACAACGATTTGCAAATCATATTTTAGAAACACCTAAGGTGATTAAATAATAAAAACGATTTGCAAATCATATTTAGGAACACCTAAGGTGATTAAATGATAACAACGATTTGTAAATCATATTTTAGAAACACCTAATGTGATTAAATAATAACAACGATTTGCAAATCATATTTAGGAACACCTAAGGTGATTAAATGATAACAACGATTTGCAAATCATATTTTAGAAACATCTAAGGTGATTAAATAATAACAACGATTTGCAAATCATATTTAGGAACACCTAATGTGATTAAATAATAACAACGATTTGCAAACCATATTTAGGAACACCTAAGGTGATTAAATGATAACAACGATATGCAAATCATATTTTAGAAACTAGTCATTCGTTTGATATATGTTAAATACGTTATTTGACGGCCTCCATGGTCGATGGGTAAGGCTCTCGACTACGAATACGAAGGTCGCGGGTTCTAATCCCGGCGTGCGCAAATAAATTTTATTCAATTAATTTGTGCTGTTTCACAATTAATTCATTTAAAAAAAGTAATATATCGCATATTTGCGTACGTTTCAGAGTGGAAGATACTATCAGTATCGCCCCGGTGGAAGACCACCATTCAGAATTGAAACGTTGCTTGAAATGGCTTTTGGCCATCGTTGGTGACCAGATCTGAATAGCCGGGTATTTCCCCAGCTTCCTCTTCCCCTTCTTTTTCCCCTCCCTAATACCTTCAGCCTCACAACATTCCCCAATTGGGGATGAAATAGTCTCACTGATTCCAGACGGTTGTGAGGAGTTGGGACTCTTGTGCGATATTCATATAAAAAAATATAAAAAAAACGGTTTAAAAATTTTACATACAACCGGTTTACAATTAGACAAATTTGCAATTTTAGAAATCAGAAAAAGCGTTAATAGCGAATTAAATTTAATAAATAATCGATTATGTATTTTTTTTGAATAGCTATCATTTTCCAAATTAATATTAACATTACATAGATATCTGTGTAAATTAATAAAGTGGTGAATACAAAGCATATTTTTATTCATATTAACATTATTTATTTATCCGATAATTGAGTTGTTAATATTATATTATAGCTATGTCACATCTGTCACAAGCGTCGTCAGTTGAAATACGAAAATGCATATCTAAAGTAACAACACAATGATCAGGTATGCAATATCTTTATTTATCAAATTATATTTATTATGAGCAGCAATTGTAAAGTTTATTGGCGGCTACAAATCACTGCAGACCCGTCATAGAGTCCATTGAGTGTGGCATCGCGAAACATTTCCAGCATTTTTGCTGCACCCGGTTTATGTAGATTCCTTACCGGACCGTCAGAGAGCGGCCTTAGTTGTAAGTCAACAATTATAAATCTTACTTGTAAGCTATTATTAATAAATTTTGCTGTAAGGTCTTAGTTATAAATGTAAGTGATAGGTCAGATAAATTATGTGTAAAGCGTCCTTTGATGATTTTCTCACGAAAACGGCGCTTTAGAATTAATCCAATTATTAATTTACTTAACAACCCATTTCCAAAACAGTTAGAAATTATTTCATTCATGACTCTAATCCATACAAAGTACAAACGTTCGCTGCAACAAAGGGAAGACCCGACGCTGCTGCTAATTGAGACTTTGCAACAGTAGACCTGCAGTCTCCCTTTGCAAAGTCCATTGTGGAATTGACAATTGCAACAAATGCACTTTTACCTACCTGTTGCGCGGCCGGTATGCAATTTGATGTTGCTTGCGTGGGAACTTATTGGTTTGCTTTTTAGATTATTTACATGTGAAGGACACACATTTTAACTATAATGATTATTAATTGTTTTTGTGTTTAATTCGTAGAACTACATTTAATTTTTTTTTAATGTAATGTTAATCAAATATAATAATGTTATTATTAAGTTCTGCAAGTATTTTTAGTTGTTATTATTGTGACAGCTGTTTCTGCGTTTGTAAATGTTTGCGCAAAAATCCCAGTTTGAAAATGGCCTTAAACGCCGAAACAGCTGTCACAATAATAACAACTAAAAATACTTGCAGAACTTAATAATAACATTATTAAATTTGATTTACATTACATTTTAAAAAAATATAATGATTATTTTGTTTTAAAGAGTTTTATTCAAAATATACATTTGTTCCAATCATTGAATAACCAACTCCTATACCATAGGACATCCGAAATGCTTCGCTACGTTTGGTGACTTAGCAAGGGTGCCCGGTTTTATGGAGTAAGATTTGTGCATGTCTTGGTGGAGAATGTGTCTGCCCACCAACTGCATGGCCGGATCAGTAAGGGCCGGTTGAGGGAGACTCTTCGAGCTCTCCAGCCGGACTCTCTCGACCCATCATCGAATATCATTGAACAGTAATGAGAGGGATGGATTCATATTACCAAATTGCTACCCACCCCTCATATTTTTTCATTCCCAGAACCTCCACTCCTTCATTTACTTAAAAATATCATACAAACAGCATCCCCAAAGATGATAGGCCCTCAAGGAAATTATTTTTTTCATCGTCTCCTGTCCACTATAAAAAAAATATGGTTCTGGTTCACAGGAAGCAGTTGGGGACATACACGTTATAAAATTTGCACTATTTTACTAGTGTGTAGAATTCATAAATCAATGCAATTACATACGTTGGCTTATGGATCTTTGAAATGTCTATTACGGAACTGATTTGAAACTAGGCAAAAGAAACCAAGTTGAAACTTCTAATGGTAGATAGGTATGGTTTTAAGAAGACATATGAGATAGAAGAGGAAGAAGAGAAGATGAAACTTTAAAACAAATCTCAAAAGAGTGGAAGATACTCTCAATATCGACCTGGTGAAAGACCACCATTCAGAATCAGAATTGAAACATTGTTTGAAATAGCATTTAGCCGCGTTTGGTGACCAGATCTAAATAGCCAGGTATTTATCCACCTTCCTCTTCCCCTTCTCCTTCCCCTCCCCAATACCTTCAGCCTCACAACATTACCCAATTGGGAATGCCATAGTCTCGCTGGCTCAGTTGTGATGCTTGTGCGGTATTCATATATACAAAAAAAATTGATACAAAAATCATTGACGATATTAATACAGCGAATGCAATGCAACACATCCTCCATAATTCTTCCAATTTTTTTTGTTTAATTTTAAGTCTCCGTGATGCGAAGCAGAGATTTAAAATTTAACATTGTGGAATTGATCTCTTTGGTAAATAGACAAACGTCAGAAAGGCACTTTTTGGACAATGCTTTGTGTCAGTATCAATGAAGCATTATTGTAAAAAATGTATTGTGATCATGAGGCGGGCGTGAAGGCGTTTTAAAAAAATTACCTCGTAAGACCGTTTTACACGGTAGGGCTCGGGAACGAGGGTATTAAAGCATATGACCGTCGCAGAACAGTTAACTCCTTGGTTTCCGATGGAGGATTTTGAAGCGGGAATGGATAATGAGTAATTTCGAGATTCAACCTGTTTCCGTCCTTTTTGGATACTTGCGGCACTCAACTCAAACATTTACATGCATTAGTAATTTATTTAGAAGACACGTGTAAAAAGGATATGTATTATTAATGTAGTAATTCATCACTATCATCGTCTCTAGTATTATCCATCATCAGGTTGATCTGGGTAGATGGTTCTGCACAATTTAGCAATTTTAAATTGTCAGAAGGAATTAAATTACCTTTTCTCGGAGTAGATAATTGTTTGCTAGATATGACAGGATCCGATGATATTAAAAATCTATTTAGAACATCTCTATTAGTGTTGGCTCTTGACGTTTTCTTGCTGAACTGCTCTCAAAACCTTATGTACTCCTTATTGCAGGCTTCTTGGGCTTCTTCTGATAGTTGCCCTAGTGGAAAGACACATCGCTTCTTTTTTGATTTTTATTAAGTTAAAATAAACATATAATTATTTCACTTTCTTAACTTAAGAGGAACGGCTGCGCTGCCTGTTTCATACATAACTTAATTTTGGATTAGAGGTCAAAATACCCATCCAAACTGAATGAAATATTTTTAGATGAAAGGTTTAGTAAATATCTGGTACGTATGAGAAGTATTTTATTTATTTTTGTTTTAAATTATGAAAAAAATAAACATTTTCATAATTTTAGAAACAAATTATTTTGCGGGCTTATCGTTTTATTTTAATTTTTATGTTTGCTATGTAAAAAATATGAAAACAAAACATAAAAAAAAAACTTTTTTCGGGTCAATATTTTAAATTATGTACGGCAAATTTGTGCTCCAATGTAAATTGGGTCGTTTTTAATTTAATTTAAAGTCCACCATAATGCTTATTATTTTTTTATTTTTTTTATTTTGTGTTTCATTATATTTTCAAAGTTGAAGGGGTAAACTTTTTTTTCATCAACGTTAGCCAACAAATAATTGTTAAAGGTGCCTCTAAAATCGCGGAAAAACAATTCCTTTAATGCTTTGTATTTCATAATGTAAAAAAAAAACTAAATTACTTCTAATCCGTACTACATATTTACTATACGTTTTGATGAAAAACAAAATCATTAGCTTTAGGTGAGTATTTTGGCCTCAAATCTAAAATTAAGTTTTGTATGAAACTGGCCGTGCAGCCGTTCTTCTTAACTAAATACATACATTTTATTCTTAACCTATTTTATCACTTTTCTTAAATATCATATTACTTAATATTACATTATATTATTAATATACCTTACACATTATTCCTATTATACATTATTATTACGCTCACTTATTTTGACATTCAACAGTTTTTCTTTAATATTCTCACTCGATTCTCTCTTTTCTGGAAATCGGAATTTATATATATATACACATGATTGGATTCTTTCGTATGATAAAGGATCTTGTGGATACCGACGTGCATGTAATACCATACTCCTGTTATGTGATATATTAAATACAGATCTTCTGTCTCTCTGGCATAAAACGAGCCGTTCTCTGGATCAATTTCAATATCACTTGACAAAAACTCGAAAATAATTCAAAAATAATTAATCAAATCTAGGTTTTTTCCAGTAATACCAGCCGTCAGCGCAGTATTTCTAAAAAACGTCTGGCCGTGTTACCGTCATGGTATTACCAGAACCTTATTTAGGCATATCTATTAATAGGTCAATTTCGGATCTGAACCAATTCTGGATGTGTTTTTTCGATTGGCAACATCATTTTTGTCCTCGATTGTTCTTGCCTGCCTGCTGCTTGTTTTTAATATTAAGTTTATATGAGATGTGAATGAAACATTTGTATAAACAGATCGACGAATAAAGTGGAGATATTCCAAATGAATAAAATTCTTCATCGGAATTATTTTTTTTAATGCCTTCTCGTTATTCATCTGCTTCAGAGTAGCGCCACAGATACATTTTTATGATGAGTCGTACTGTGATAGAGTACTACAAAAATTTTAATTCACCATTTTAAAAAGAAGCGTGTGCTCTACCACGAATTCCTTGCCACATACATATAATTTTGATTTCATATTTGATCATTTCTTCAAACGATTGATATTCACTTTGTGGCGTCATTATTAATTAATTAATTAAAAGATACACTTTGTTTACACCACTTTATAAATGTACATAAACACCAACATGTTTCGACAGCAACGCTGTTATCATCAGGAATATATGAATACCAAAAAATAATTTCAACTATAGACAAATGATAAAAATTGGAATACAATAATTTAAGAATAGACAAATTAAAGTTTATTAGTTTCGAGGAGTTGCGTAATTGCGACGTTACCATAAGTCGCAAGTAGTTAGTGTATATATTTTTGTAATTCTATAGATATTATGCATTTAGGTAACCAATCAAATTTTAATAAAACCCTGAAAATAACATAGGTTTTTATAATTAAGTAAAGCTAGATCCCTTTATAATTACTTGTGCGCCGCCCCGGGAACCATTTATCGGATAACCGACACGGGTGTCCTGGTTCATGGGGTTTGTCTAGGTCTTAGCCGCAGATACGTCTATCTACCGCTACGTGGTGGACCAGATGGGGAGAGGCCGGCTTGGGAGGGATCGATTAATACGTACGTCCCTCCCAGATTTCAATCTACCCCACAGATGTTTTTCTTTTTCAGATCTACCTCTACTTCGTTTCTTTAAAAAAGCCCTCCAAAGATCATCCCCAAAGAATAATGTGAAAAAAAATGGCGCGGTCAATATCTTTGCTTTACAATAACGAAAGATAATTTACATGGTGTCTGGAAACTCGTAGTTCCTACAAGCGAGAATCTGATGAATGTATATTGTATTTGGAGTCGATTTTGTCGTTTAACTATTGTTGATATGAGTTCTCGTTTTCGAATAAATGGAGTCCGAAGTTGGATTTCTTGCTATCAAATTTAAAGCATTCAACTAGCAGAGCATTGAAGCCGCGACGTCTGGGTGAGAACTCTACACTTTGGATCACTCAACCATCAACCAATTTAATTAAGCCAAAGATTATTTACAATTTTCGATCGTTTTTATAATTTACACCGTGGTTGTGTACGGCATTTGTGCAGTGTTTGCATCTCATATTAGAAGCAACAACAGGCCGTAAGAAATGCTTTGCAAGTTATGGTAGTCGGTGGGTTGACAGGGACTCGAAGCACGGCACTCAATAAATTATCCTTGTAACTACACACCACACTCTCAAAATTTCCGTCACGGCTTTACGGGGAGCTAGTTATCCAACGGCTTTGACACGGGAAGCCATTACCGTTCCCGACATACTATTAAAATCGTCTTCAAACAAATTCATACATTTTGCTCCTCATTTGGCAAGCCGTGTCACCGCCGTACAAATTTCAAAAGCGCCCCTTGACATTATAAAATAAATTCTCAGTTTGTTTTTACCTCAATTATAGTCCGTAGCAAGATGAATAGGACACTCGAGAAGCAGTCGAATATAATGAGTTGTCTTACTGCCATTTCAGAACAAGTGTTACAGTCTAAGGTTATGGTCACGTGGAAACTCGTAACGAAATTTACATTTTTTAAGACAAAACTACGTAAAAAGAACACTCATCATTTCTTTGGACTCCACTCAAAGCAACAAATCAAAAAAAGAAATGGTTTTACTTGAATAAATAAAATACGTATGACAAATAAAGAATGTTAATACTTTAAGCTGGTACCTAAGTTATCCCGGAATTTGAGTTCGTGCCTATTAAATATATGCTTTTACATCGTGAAATACATTCAAAATCTACCGCTCATATGAAGTACGTAATATATACAGCCTCCAGCGGCCTTATCAAAATGCCTTAATTAATATATCCCGAAACTAACCCACGCCACCCACAAACTGCCCTAAACCCACCCTCGAACCACCCTTGACTACCTGCCGTCGTGATGAGACCAATTATAAGGTAGTTGCCTGTTTGCCTATTACCTGATTTTTCCGCGTATGATCTTTTAAATAAATTATTATATATCCAATTAAAATTCCTGAAATATTTTCATGACCTTTTTATGAAAACTAACCTCATTGAGTGGGTGAGTTTTGAGGCTGAGAAAACAGCAAAAAAAACGTGTTAAGAAGCTACGTTAATAGATTAAACCAAGCATTATATAAAGAATACTGCTAAACTGAAAAATTTATAATTTATCTGTGGAAAAACCATGAGAAAAATATTGGGATTCGCAAATAATGCAAGACTGGTGTAATGAGTTAAGTTTAGAATGGGGCGATTAGATGGTTTGGGCATGTAGAGCGGATTAAAGAAGAAAGGTATGTAAGGAGAATATATGACGCGAATGTGAATGGTAGAAAAAATCGCGCACGTCCGAGTAAGACATGGCACAATCAAGTGATTAAAATACTTGTGTCGAGCTGATTCTTGACAGGAATCAGAATAACAGAGGAGTATGTATGAATTAGTGGTGGACGAAGCGGCTCGGTTTAGGGAGCCGGATCATTAAATCAGCTCTCTGTAGTGTACCGGTTCGGTGATCCGGCTCGATTGAACGACCGTTCGCGTCCCCCCGCACCATGCCCTCTCCCGCGCTCCCTTGGCTTTCCTAAAGACGTCTTTAAAACGCTCTTACACGATACTTTTTTCGTCCAGTTTTCATGTGGATTGTCTTTATAAAGAGCTGATTTAGTGATCCGGCTCACTAAACCGATCCGCTTCGCCCACCACTAGCATGAATGTGAATTTTATGAATGAATACTCTGCTAACCCCTCCATAAACAGCGTAATGGTTAGTTAGTTAGTTAGTTAGATGGATGACATGACAAACAACAGACACGTAATAGAGCTCAAAATGTGGCAAACAGAACATAATACGGTAATTGCCGTACTTTTATTTAGTATTATACCTGTCTCAAATAAAATTGCACAAATAAGTGCCAAAAAGTTTTTCCACTACAGGATAAACACCAGTAACATTTCATTCGTAAATCCACGCAAACCGCTTAATGTTATACATAATACAATAATTGCAATCTGCAAACAATCAATTACATTACGAACACCTGACAAACACTCAATGAAACAATGGAAAAACATGTTATTCCATTGTTTCCCGAAAATTTTAAACGTCATTAGAGAAAGTGAGATAGCGAACGTATCAATACATGAGTATAAGAAAGATAACGTTCTAGGTCCTTACTATCGTAGTGAAAGCGAATAGACGTAGTGTCATCTCATTCACACCCGTGATATTCGACGCAACTTTCAATTATGAAAACGATAACTTGCGGACGCACATCCATCGCGCTCAACAGACATATCTTTTAAATGTCCGTCTTTGTCATACAAAAACGATCTTTGCATTAAGAATTTACTGTAAATGTTAAAGTATATTTTACTAGTGACAAATTTTGTGTTAATTTTGTTAGGGAATAACGTGTCAATAAGTACATATATAGTATATAGTATATATGTTATTAGGATAAAAAGTCAGCTAATAAATTCATTAAAAATAAACTAGAAAGGTTACTTACATGACACGAGGTTGGTCAAAAGATGTTAACCTCAATAATATATATATACACGAGTATTATTCTCGTATATATTACTCGTATATGCATGTATTATTATTTTTGAAATTTTATTTATTCATTAATAAGTTTCGTTACAGAGTTATCATTATTTTCAACTACCACACTATGCACAAGCACGTATTATAGTAGTCGAAAGGAGTGGTAATACCTAACTGATAACAGAACGTCACTAAAAGAGAAAAAATCAAATGTATATATCATATTGTATATTATTTTTTTTTAAGTAATTCCACGCTCTGAGGGAAATAATTTCTCTCGAGGCCTATATCATTTTTGGGGATGCTGTGTGGAGAATATTTTAGAGGATAGGAGGAAAGGAGTGAACTCGGGTCTTGAAGAGACCCATTTTGTAGGAGGGGGGAAACACAGAGGCCGGCAGATCATTCCACAACCGAGCTGTTGACTACAAGAACGAGTCGTAGAAGCAACCCGTTCTCGCGTGACAATTATCAACTATGTACAAATGTTTAGAATCCTTTAGACTCTATTTATGCACCGTATACGCACGCTGTGACTGCACCATGGCCTTTCCCAACCCACAGTCCTGCAAAATTAAATTCCTTTTACCATCGACTAGTACGAAATTGGACGCCATTATAGGCATTCTGGCTTCATAATTTAATCAGAAATTGCAATGGAAAAGGCTAAAAATATACCCGAATTAAGCCTGAAAATGGCAATTTTTTAGTACCCTTTTTTCTGCACACCTAAAGGAATTTTGATTAAACATTCACAATTTTGATTCACCTTTACATTATTATAAAATATTACGGTCCAACCTTTCCTTGCCGGTGCTGCCAACTGAGTTGACACTTCTCTAATTATTTCAACATCTCTAGGAGCAGACTAAAATCAGAGTTAATATTTTATGGATTTCTCGGCAATACATTCGATAAAACAATTATAATACATCTGGCATAGGAAGGATGAAAGTAGACTGAATAATGTAGAAATGAGATCTGCGAGGCGAATGTGTTTTAAAACCACGTATGATCATGTGAAAAATGTTGAGATTTGTAAAGAATGCAGGGTTGATGTAAGCGTATTGAGTAATATTAAAGAGAGACGCTTAGATGGTTTGGGCATGTACTCGTATAGCGAATGAACGATGGAAGGAGTGTAAGGAGAATATATGACGCGAATGTGAAAGGAAAAAGTAACCGACAACTCCCGGAGATGACATGGCACGATCAAGTGAATCAAATACTCGAGTCCGGCCATGTCAGAAGTCGGAATAACAGAAGAGAATGTATGAGGCATTGTATGAATATGAATGAAGCAAGAAGTGCCAAGATCGAGTTGTTTGGCGGTACGTCCTCTCTGCCTACCCCTGCGGGGAAACGGCATGATGGTTAGTTAGTTAGTTAGTTTTGTTTACTGAATCCATGTTTTTTTTTTAATTTTTCATTAATGTATTATCTACTGTATGAGCTTTTATTTAAACAGATGGTTATTTCTGGTTTTGTTTTTTTATCCCCGTGATTTCCGTCTTGTTTGCTAGAATGAGTTTTATAGCAGTTTTGGACTTGTAGTTGCATGAACTACGGATAACCAGGCACATTTTAATGGGTCGATTTGTAAAATGCCCGTGATAGGGTGAAACCGGTCCGGTTAAAAATAAACATGATGAATAAGTTAGAAAGTTTTTGATATAATATTATATTATATTATATAATATGTCTGCGTGAGATAGGTGTAGAGTTTCGGTCGCTGTGCCACGATGCGCGGTCGTCAGTAGTAGTAGCGATCTGCCGGCAGTAATGGATGTATGATGCATTTTGTGCATGCCCGGTGTTTTTTATCGATATCAGAGCTTATGCAGTATATTTTTCTTAAATTTATTTATTTATTCTTAAATTTAATTATGAAAACAAAAACATTAGCCACTCATCTCACTAGGACAATCCTGTGTTGAGATGAGCGACTTTATAATAATGTGTATGTATATGTGTACTATTACTAAAATGATTTCCATAAGTGATAACTGTAAACTAGTTATTTTATCCAACAATAAAAACACAAAACTGTAAATGTGTTCACTGTATACTGAGTGTACAGCACCGGTGCTCGAGGTATTTCCTATCCCCGTAAGGGAAGTGTTAATATAAATTACTTATTTATAAAAATAATGTACCGGTATTTTTACCGGTACAATATTTTGTCGATTTCTAAGAACTGTTAATCAATTAGTTAATTAGTTCTTCAATTAGATCCCATATATACTTTTTAATAAAAATAAGATTAAAATGCGGAACGGATTGAGGTAGCCATAGCTCAATGAATTAGAGCGCAAGGTTCCGGATAAACTGTGAGGTCCAAGGTTTGAATCCCAGCTAATGACGTTATCGTTTTCTACCGTGTCTTTTTAGCCCCGTTTTTGTGAAAAATCACCTCAAGGGCGCTGTACAAATATTACTTCATATTCTTTATGTAATTATGTACAAGTAGATACAGAAAAATATACTTTCCTGGCAGGTCGCTTCACATGAACACAGTTTTATTCGTAAATTTATAAAAATTTAAGCTTATAGATGATATTTTTACAGTTGCTATTTTATCCTACTTTTCTATTGATGTAATATTCTATTGATATTACATTAATGTTTTATTTTGAGAGTTGCTAATATTATCTTCGACGATTAAAAATATATTATAATGGGGTTTATAAGTTCCATTAAAGTTATTCCAAAAAAAATTATTGTTATTTACCTATACAAATATTTACAGTTATTTACAATGTCCCGGACTATGAAAAGTAAGTTTTGTTCTGTAAATTACTTAATAGATGAAAAATAATCTCTATTACTGATGATAAATTCAAATAAAGAACTATCTGAGAGAGACAATTTTACAAAAACAAAAAAATTATTCAATAAGAACATTCATATAAAACGGGCTCACGTGAGAAATGCACACAATGCACCTCAAATGCATTTCAAACGCACCAAACAATTGCATCTGTCACAAATTTGGGGCGGGTGGAACTAATCTTTCTGACCCATGCGAGAGTTAAGGTCTATTCAAATCTTCCAGCACAGCGCAGTGCAGAACAGTAAAGTGCAGGAATTACACAAACGCGAGTATTCACATAACGCGAAAAGACGCGAGTACGACTGTCAAATGAACTGTTAACTGAGCTTTAGCGTCCATCATTATAAGTTTAAGGATTTTATAATCCTATTCCCATATTTATTATTATTTTATAACCTAATTCCCTGATCAATTCAATCCATGTTCTCGGTTTTAGCAATATCTACGTCTAATGGCGCCAACTAACAAAGGTGGCGGTGCTAACGGTATGTTTTCATACTAACTAATGTCATTGTCCGACCTAATGCCATATTTAACAGTAACATTTAAATTATTTGTGCTGTATGTAGTTAAATGTGACATTTAAAATATATATATATTTTTTAATTTACTATAAATAGATATAAAGTATTTAATAATACAGATATATCTTAATTGCTAATTACAAAAAAGTATAAATTTATTTAACAAAAACTACCCTACTCAATAAAGAAAGATTTTTCTTGTTTGAGTTGGGTAGCAGCGTCATGTAGCAACAGTAATAGTAATAAGGTATAGAAATAAATTACATCAAGAATGTAATATAGTTACGACACTCACTACAAAATACAGTATCTACAAAATAAAAGAGTTAAAGTATATAATAATAGAAATGCAACAATTACACATGTAATTATTGTTTATGGTATATTTATACCGTTGATATTAAATAAATAAATAAAAGTGCACAGGCGCAGATGTTAGAAGCAGCCACCAAAACGTCAAAATATTCTAGCCGACAATGTTGGCCGGTGGTATCCCGTGCATACTCGGATACGTTACGCTTACGTACGCTATAATATGAATGCATTCATAGATAATTTGGGTACCTAATGTTGTCGTGTCTGCACTGTACTGTTCTGCACTGCGTGGTTCTGGTAAATGTGAATAGACCTTCACACCGAACTATAATAATATATACCTTCGAAACATTGTAACTTCATATCAGTATTACCTGCGTACTACCTGTACCTGTTAAACCAAAGGTCCAATTATTTGCGTGTAAGGTGTTCCGGGTAACGTATGAAGTGATTCGAAACGCATGTCAGTTGAAGAAACAAGTGCATTAGCGACATAAGTATTGCGGTAAGATGTAAGAGAAGTATAGATACTTGTATATATTACCTTTGTTGGTACTTTTAGTTCTGGGAATGTTTTCGTTTGGGAATCATCTGCGAATTGAACGGTTTCCTACGCAACGCCCCCTGTAATTTTATTTACTAAGATGCTTTACTTTGAAGAATTGTGTGAAATTTTGTCTTCTGGGAAATATTTGATATTTTTGGTGTGATCTCATTTTTTTGTAAATAAGATTGATGTGTAGGTACTGTAAATTATTCATAATATATATCGACGGTTCCAAGGAACAATGTTGGATGTGTAAATTGGTAACTTTGCATAAAAGCTGTAATAGTTACGACAATATGTTTTTCCGAAGAAAAAAATAGGAGTGTATGCAAAATATCAAAAACAACACTATATTTCTTTATCTCTAAAATAATACAAATGTTTTCTATGTATTAATATTGTGAAATTATTATCTTAAAGATTATAATAAATACAAAAAATCACAAATCATAAGTACATTTAATATAAATGTTACGTTTGATTTAGTATAATAAAGTTCTCAACAAAATGCTGTTCCTTTTGTTTTCATCCAGATCGAAAAATTTGGTTTGATTATATGTCTTAGTGTATTCCTCGTGGTGTTTTTCAATGATGTAGGCTTGTGATTATATAGTTTAGTTGCGCAGTCCATGGGTGGTATATATTAATGGGATATTAAGGGTGTAGTTTGTTGAAGTTCTGGTTATTATTGTTGATTCTGATTGTATTTTTTTTATTTATTATAATCTATTATCTATAATATATTATAATAATATACCATATAAATCAATGTAAGTATGTTTATTTGTCCTCGATTTTCTCGAAAATTGCTTTACCGGTTTCGCTGAAAATAGCACAGTTTGTTTTTATTAGTGCCGGGAAGTAGTTTGAATGAAATCCAATATGTAAAACTGTTGCTATAACGTTTTAAAATTAGTATGAAATACATTGAACCGGCCATGTTTTATTTAGGTTGGCCCTTAGATATAACACTAGTGAGCAACAGATTACATATTGAAAAAGAGGTTTTTTGGGTAGAATATTTTCAAAATGTAAAACACGAGTAGGTACCTACTTAAAAGCTTTATGATTTATATGTGTTTTGAAAAAATAAACGTTTGGAATGAAATAAAATATTCAAATGAATGTTTCTTTATTTGGAGATAGTTACTTTCGCTGTCAAATCAATTATGGCACCCTAACGACGAGCAAGAATACACAACTTCATAATTTTATTCCAAAAAAAAGAATCCGAGCAAGGCCGGGTGCACATCAGCTACTTCATATATTTTTGTGTGTGGTATTTGTATTGCGATCCATCCTCTCTGCCTACTCCATATGTTGAAGATATTTTTTTCCAAAAATACTTCAGATTCACTCGCCAATACATTCATAAAAGCATATTGTAAGCTTTTTGGGAAAATCTGAATAAAAAATCATAACAAATTCCTTCCATTATATCTCGGACATCGGACAGCGAACGCCCATCCGTTACAAAAAGCTCCAACCCTAATAAAAAGCTCCATTTATCAATAATAAACCTACAATTTCGCCCGGTTTCCATCCCTTGGCCCGATCCGCGTGGGAAATCGAATCTGGTCAGGTGTAAAAATCTATCAATGAATTGAAAGGGTCCACATTTGTTAGTTTATATTATTGCGCATTATTTGATTTGTCAGAAATAACATAAATCTTTGGCTTTATTTATGTTTATCTATCGCGTTCCTATCACCTTTTTGTTGGAAGCTGTTTGAATTAAAATCTTTTATCATAATTTTTAAAAGTGGGCTGGGTTCGATGATTTTTGTTCATTTTATTTCAGATATTATTTCATTGGACTTGGAGATATGAATGATTTGATTAATGCCTGAAGAATGTTATACACGAGTATGGATGGGTTTTTTAAAAAAATCTTTGACAAACAATTTTTTGTCAGGATTATGTAGAAGCTTTTCTTAGCGAAAACATATCTGTTTTATCTAAAGGAAACTGTCCATTCTTAAAAAAATGTTGATAGTATGACGTTAAATACAAAAGTCTCCTAATTACTCAGAGCCATTAGGAATATGACACCTTCGGGTGGAGAACATTGTTACGTGAAAGGAACGGCAAGGAAATAAAAAAAAACTTTAAATCTAATTCATATTTTTAAACCCTTTAAAATAATTTCTTCAAATAATCACATAGTGGAGTCATATTTATTAAATTAATAACAATTACTTTGTTTAAACCACTCTATTTAATATGAAAATATCAACATGTTTCAGAAGCAAAGCCCCCTCTTCAGAATAAACAATATACCTACTGAAAATAATGATAAGTAATAAAAAAATAGAACAAAATAAGACACAAGCATTTTTTTTTAAATAAGTGATGAAAGTAAATAACAAATAATTAAAAATTTTCGGTAATTGAAAAAAAAAAAAAATGTTAAATTAAACATTTTAGTCCGAAATTAAAAAAAAAAAAAAATTTTAATAAATAAAGTAAAGAAAATAGCAAAGCATAAAAATTATACAATAATAGTTAATGTTATTAAAATGTATACTAATAATATTATAAATGTTGTTATTAATGTGAAAATAAATTTAAGACAATTGTTTTTTTTTTATATTTGATTATTAACAATATTTAATTGATTTTTAACCCTTTTTCTAATTTCTAAAATTTCAAATTTATCTAATTGTAAACCAGTTTTATTTGTATGTAAAAATTTTAAATCTTTATTTATGTCAAAAGAACAATTGTTTCCAAAATATGATTGGCAAATTCAGAATTATTATTTTAACTTAAACACCTTAGGTGGTCTTTCCTATATAACAAAAAAAGTTACAATCGTTACAAATTAATGTATAGACCCCCGATTTATTTAAAATATCATAAAGTGATTGCATAAAAATTCTCAATTTCTAAAATTTTAATAAAAAAATATATAAATATTTAGAATAAATACCATTTCTTCTTTTTGCACTAATATTCTAATAAGGATAATATCAATGATAAAGAAGTATAAAATAACATCTGTGAAAATCGTATCTTCTCCAAACTTAAAATTTCTAGTTAAACTGTGTTTATCTGAAGCGATCTGCCAGCTAAGTATGTTTTTCTGTATCTGTTACATAATTTGTACAGTGCTTTTGCAGTGATTTTTCACAAAAACGGCGCTGTACAAATTATCCAATTATTATAATTATTTTTAATCATTGAAGATAATATTAACCCTCAAAATGAAACAGGAAACCGAAAAGACACAGAAAATAAAAGGGTAACGGTAGCAGTTGGGATTCAAACCCAGGATTTCATTAGGGACCTTGTGGTCTTATCCACTGAGCTACTGCTACCCCAATCATTCATCATTTCTAAGAACTGTCAATATCATGTTCAATTAATTCCCATATATTTTTGGCTACTACCTTTTTTACTATGACTACAAGATTCTACCCGAATTTATTTGTGATCTTCCGAAAGTGTTTCGGATATACCTATAATATTTTTATTTACATGGGGCATCTGTAGACTTTTTCTACAAGTCTAGAATTAATATTGAACTTTGGAATAACTTATTGAAGCTTATAATTCTCAAGGCCTCGGATAGACCATGAGGTCCTGGGTTCGAGTCTCAGCTGCCACCGTTACCTTTTTAATTTCTTTGTCTTCGGTCTCATGTTTCATTTTGAGAATTTTTAATATTATTTACAATGATTCAAAATATATTACAATGACGTATATAAGCTTCAATAAGTTATTATACCATCTTTGATGCTGCTCTACGAAAGCTGTGCGGCCAGTGAAAGTAATTTTTTTTAGATAACCGGCAAGTGCTTTTCCTCACTTACGTATTCCAGCATCAATAAATCCCTTAATTAACCCGTATCGCAATGTTGCCTAAAGCAGGTGGTGACATACTCCCCCCAGTTTTACACCATACAGACATGAGAGCAATTATTAGGTGTCACATGAAAAATAAAATAACTTTTACAAGCAAGTTTCATATTCGTATTAATTTTCGCTGTTTTTAATTCACTTCATTTTAATGCTTCTAATTTCGCTATTAAACACGTAATAACTGCAATGCTTTTGAAGATATTCACATAATACAAGCGAAACGATCGAGAGATCCGAGCGATGCATTCACGGAGCTTTTGTTAAAGTTTCGACTGTCCGACATATTATTATACCATAGCCAGTCTCAAGAAGTGGCGATAAATAGATTTACGAACTTGCATTGTTCTCGTTACGGAACTGAGTCTTTCAAACCTTCCACTGAAGTTACCCTGTATAATATGACTACCTACCTAGGTTCGGCCTTTTGAAAAGCTCCGCAGACAGAACGACGCCAGGAGTTGGATTTCAACATTTGCCTTTCCATGTTTCTATAGATGTGTGATTTCATATTAAAATTATAAATTATGAGTGAAATCTGCTGATGAATTTTCTTGCAAATGGATTTAGTGCAATTGAGATGATTAACATAAAAAAGTAAAAGAAATTAAGATATTATAAAGGAATCCCTATCTAGCATTCACGGTATATCGATGTAGAGAGATTGCAAGGCCTAAAACGTTTGTTTTGGTACACACCAGTAGCTTCTTTCGCATTCTTCTATAACCTTATATTATTCCAACCCTTTCTAACATGGTGATTATCAGTACTTCTTTATCATTTTAAAATTATAAACTGAAAGCATTCTGAAAGCATAAGGTTTATTTGAATATGTCAATTTGCAAATAAAAGGAATGGGTGGAATGGTGCATTTTAATAAATGACTGATGAATAAAGCAACATTAAAAGCAATGCAAATCAAATTTAATAATTTTATTTCCTAATAATAACATTATTAAATTTGATTTACATTAAATTTATAAAAAAATTTCCACTTTGTCTCATTATGTAATTTCCTTCCAGTGTCACGCCTTACTTCCATACTACCCTTCATAAAAATTGCTTTTCCGTTCCTAAAATCTAGCAAGAACATAAATAACTATAAAAATAAATACCAAGACTAAATAGTATCTCCAATATCATGTGTTTTCCAATATTACCATATGTCCTCTGCCTGCTGAACCGTATTTAAACCGTGTTTATCTTAAGTGACCTGCTGAGTAAGTATGGTCCCGTATAATATTATCTGCCTGTAAATAAAATTAATAACGCATACTCGTATATATTATAACGCGGCATCACGTTCATTGGTCAAATACATTGTGCATATAGTTTGGAATTATTTATTTATTTGTAGGAAGCAAACAGCTTTTAATACAGATTAACAAAAGGTAAGCCAACAAAGTTTATTATGCTACCAGTGTTAAGTACAGATGTTTTATTAAAAGCACAAATTAAGAAGGAAGAGGAGATAGGAAGAGGAAGATAGGATCGGGACAGGAGTTGCTCTCGATATATTTTATACTAGTGCATCAATTTATGGTCGTACATATTCCTTCGGTTCAATATTTTGAAAGGGTATTGTGAAGTATGTCGATATTGTGAAATTGTGCGTTATATTGCGCACAAATACGGGGAATTTGGAGAATTTATCCTAATATTGGTCCTGCATGCGGGTAAATAAAAATAAAACGGTTTGTCGGGTTGGTCTTGATGGTATGTGAATGTTTAGAATATTATAGATCGATGATCTGGTAAATGCAATTTGTTAGTCATAAATTGTGATTACAGATTGTTTATAGTTAGTGATAAGATAGAGAATTTGAACTTTTTGAATTTGCACAGCGCCCTTGAGGTAATTTTTCACAAAAACGGCGCTGTATAAATCATTATTATACAATAATCAAGTTATAACTAACTGTAAGCTAACTAACTAACTAACCATCACGCCGTTTCTCCGCAGGGGTAGGCAGAGAGGACGGACCGCCAAACAACTCGATCTTGGCATACACTTCTTGCTTCATTCACATTCATAAAACGCCTCATACATTCTCTTCTGTTATTCCGACTTCTGTATTTGATTCACTTGATCTTGTCATGTCTTTCTCGGGCGTCCCCGGCTTCTTCTTCAATTCACATTCGCGTCATATATTCTCCTTACACTCCTCTCTTCGTTCATTCGCTCTACATGCCCAAACCATCTAATCGTCCCTTTTTTAACCTTGCTCACTACGCTTACATCAGCCTTGCATTCTTTACGAATCTCAACATTTTTCACACGATCATACATGGTTTTACCACACATTCGTCTCAGAGATTTCATTTCTAAAGCATTCAGTCTTCTTTCATCCTTCCTCTGCCAGTTCCATGCTTCACTGTAAACAAATCTTTTAATATTTTTAATTTTTAAATTTTAATTTAATATATATAAATGAATTAAATAATATACTTTGTATTCACCACTTTATATATATAATACACAAATATCTACATGTTTCTAAGGCAATGCTTTCTTCATCAGGAGTGTATATAATACTAAAAATAATATTGTCAAGTATAGACAAATATTAAAAATTAAAACACAATAATATAAGAATAGACAAAATATAACCATTAAAAAAAATGATTAAAGTAGGTGAGAAATTAATAAATTATAATTAATAATTATAAAACATTGAATAACAAATGTATGTTAGAAATTAAAAAAACAATTTTTTTTAATTATTAATATTAATATGAAATTAAATTCAAGAGAAAGCTATTTTGGAAAAATATTTCATTATTTATTAAATTTTATTCTCTATTAACGATTTTTCTGAATTCTAAAATTACAAATTTGTCTAATCCTAAACCAGTTGTATTTTTATGAATTTTTTTAAAACCTTTATCTATATCAAATTAATGATTGTTATCTAAAATATGATTGGCAAATTCAGAATAGTTATTATTTAAACACCTTGGGTGTTCCTTAACTCTAATACTCCAATTTCTAGAAGTCTTTCCTATGTAAAAATAGTTGTAATTGTTACAAATTAATATATACACCGTTTTTTATTATTATTTTATTTTAGTTAATTCTGTTTTAAAAAATTAAAAAATATCTGTTATTTATTTATTTTCCTTCGAAACATGTAGATATCCAAGGACAAGGACACCACCGGCTGGGGCGAGAAATGGACCACACGCTGGTGTGCTCTTTCCAGATCCTGAAGCCGGCCGACAAGCGCTACCTGGCGTACGGGCAGACTAACACCAAGCGTCCCGTCAGGCCGCCCAGGGGCGTCACCAACAAAGACAAAGAAGATTGGATATGGATATTGATCAGTTCCGTCCTCACCCGCCGCCCAACTTCACATAACTCCTATCATTTGTATTGGCGTTTTGCAATATATCGTAAGGAATAAATACAGTTAGTTTTTATTTATTATAAGTAATGTGATGATGATACAGTGATAATTGTATAGAAGTTTTAGTTATTAGACAGTTTATGGCCTTAGGATTCTGTTTAATATAACTTTTTTGTTGTTGTTTATGTTTTAGCACTAGTTAAGTGATTGTATACATATGTAGGTTTGTGTGTGTGTTTTATGATAGGATATGTTAAGGTTAAAGATAAGTATAAGATAAGATAAGATATAATGTAAGATAAGTATTATTATTATAGTATTATTATGGTATTATATAGTATTATTATCATTAAGTATTATTGTTATATTACACTAGTTAAGCAATTGTTTACATATGTAGGTTTGTGTGTGTGTTTTATGATAGGATGTGTTAAGGTTAAGATAAGTGTAATATAAGATAAGATATAATATAAGATATAATATAAGATAAGTATCATTATATGTTAAGGATAAGATAAGTTATGAGATGTATGTTAAGGTATGATATGTTAAGTTTATTAAATGATATGGATTATTATATTAAGTTATAAGTTAGATAAGGAATATCATACCATGCCGTAATATGTTAAGTTATAAGCTAGATTGTAGTATGTTATGGTAAGCTACAAGTGTGTTAAGCTATATTTTATTGTGCTATGTTATGTTAAGTTTAGTTATGGGTAGTTAAGTAGTCCATGGAAGGGAATGGCCGACCCAGGTGTCGATGAGGCTCGCTATCCATCACACCGCCAACCCTTTGTTAGCGCGAAGAGGAGGAAGGAACGTGAACAATGTCGAATTGGCACGTGGAATATCAGAGGAGGAATGGAAAGAAAGATGAATGAACTATGTGATACGATGGGAAGGAAAAGTCTGGATGTACTCTGTATAACAGAGAGTATGAAAAAGGCGAGCGGTACGATGCAGCATAATGACACGCTCGTCATCTGGTCTGGGAGACCAGATACAGACAGGGCTTGTCAAGGTGTTGCAGCGTTACTGTCTCCTAGAATGGTGGAATGTATGTTGCAATATGAATGTGTAAGTCCGAGAATAATGTGGATCAGATTCAAAATCGGGTTGACAAGAGTGTTTTTAGTTATATGCTATGCTCCTGTCAACTCCGAAAGCGATGAAGTGAAAGATGATTTTTGGACTGGTGTGAGCGATGTGATGAGATTAAAAATATGAATGAAAGGATTATAATGGCAGGGGATTTGAATGGGTGGGTGGGTATTAGAAGGGATGGTTTTGAATCAGCTTTAGGTTTATTTGGGGATAAAAGAACGAATGACAATGGAAACAGAATGCTTGAAGTATGTTTAGAGTGGAACCTATTTGTATCAAATACTTTTTTCAATCATAGAGGTATCCATCAATATACGTGGGAAAGAGGAAATGAGAGGTCAATGATTGATTTTGTAGTAATTGACTCTAGGTTGAGAGCCGTCACCGCAGACACCAGAGTTTTCAGAGGGGCTGAGATAGAAACCGACCATTTCCTGGTTGTGTCGAGAGTAAACCTCTTCCGCGGCTGGCGCTCTAAAGTGAAAACGGTGTCGACCTCAACTAGAGTCAAAATAGAAAAATTGCAAAACGATAATGTAAGAAGTAAGTATGAAAATTGAGAGATGAGACTGAATGATAAGGTAATGGACGGTCTAAGCATAGACGAAACATGGGACCACATAAAAGTGAGCCTCTGTGAATCTGCTAGAGAGGTATGTGGAATAAGTACGCAAGGTAGAAAGAAAGGTGATGCATGGTGGGATGATGAGATTAAAGCACTGGTCTCAGAGAAGAAGAAAGCGTGGTTATTTCTGATAGCGGCTGGCAGTGCTTCTAGCGAAGAGAGGGATAGAGCGAAAGAAGTTTACAAGGGATGCAAGAAAAGAGTACGTGATGGAGTGAAAGAACGAAAGAAACGCCTGGAAGAGGAAGAGGGGATCAAAATGACAAACCACTTCCAAGAAAATATTAAACTATTTTGGAAGGAGGTCAAAAGGTCACGGAATGGTCCAGAAAGTGGATGTGTGAAAGTGATAAAATCGAAAGATGGAAAAATGTTGACGAATGAGAAAGAAATAAAAGAGAGATGGATGAAATACTTTGAAGAGGTCTTCGAAAGCAATCCGAGTGATAGAGATTCCAGTGGCGAGTCAGGTATGAATGACGATGGAGTGAATGTTCCCAAAATTAGCATGGATGAAATTAAAAGATCAATTAGATGTATGAAGAATGGTAAGGCTGTTGGTTTCGATAATATTGCTGCTGAATACTTTAAAGGAAATAGCCGTATAATTCTCACATGGTTATGCAAACTTTTTAACCAGTGTCTAGAGGAGGGTTACACCCCATTAGATTGGAGAAGGGCTGTGATCATGCCTCTATACAAAGGTAAAGGGTCACGCATGGAATGTGGAAATCACAGGGCTATTAGCCTGCTAAGTTCAGTTGGTAAGCTGTATGGTAGGATATTGATTGAAAGGGTACAAATGAAAACAAAGGATAAAATATGGGATGTGCAAGGTGCATTTATGAGTGGAAGGGGGTGCATGGATCAGATTTTCTCGTTGCGTATGCTCACAGAGAAGTTTCTGGCAAAAAAACAGAAACTTTTCTGTGCTTTTGTAGATCTACAAAAAGCATACGACAGAGTTGACAGAAAAAAGTTATGGAAGGTGTTGTCTATGTATGGTGTGAATACAAATCTTATACAGGCAATCGCATCGCTGTACGAGGGAAGCGTTGCATGTGTTAGGGCAAACGGTGATTTTGCGGGGTGGTTTGACATCACAAAAGGTGTTAAGCAAGGCTGCGTAATGTCACCGTGGTTATTCAATATATACATGGATAATTGTATGCAAGAATTGAAAGAGGTGGGCCTGGGCGCGAGAATGAGTAGTCTGCAAGTATGTTGTCTGTTGTACGCTGATGATGCGGTGCTGATTGCTAACAGTATGGAAGATCTACAGTCCCTCGTATCTAGGATGAACGAAGTATGTATGAAGAATGAGCTAATGATGAATGTAAGTAAGTCCAAAGTCATGGTGTTTGAAGAGAGAGTACGTAAACAGTGTGCAATATAGTTGTGAATGATGAATACTTGGAGCAGCATGAGTTTGTGTATTTGGGAAGTATGTTTACGAGAGATGGAAAGACTGATAGGGATATTGAAAGAAGGGTGAATGCAGGAAACTCCATTAACGGAGGACTGAACGCGGTTGACGCAAACAAAAAGTTGTCCATGGAAGCGAAGCTAGCAGTCCACAATGGAGTCCTGATACCAACCTTGATGTATGGCAGTGAGGCATGGAACTGGCAGAGGAAGGATGAAAGTAGACTGAATGCTGTAGAAATGAGATCTCTGAGACGAATGTGTGGTAAAACCATGTACGATCGAGTTAAAAATGTTGAGATTAGTAAAGAATGCAAAGCTGATGTAAGCGTGGTGAGCAAGATAAAGAAAGGGACGCTTAGATGGTTTGGGCATGTAGAGCGAATGAACGAAGAAAGGAGTGTAAGGAGAATATATGACGCGAATGTGAATGGAAGAAGAAGCCGGGGACGCCAGAGGAAGACATGGCACGATCAAGTGAATACTCGAGTCGGGCCATGTCAGAAGTCGGAATAACAGAAGAGAATGTATGAGGCGTTATATGAATGTGAATGAAGCAAGAAGTGTATGCCAAGATCGAGTTGTTTGGCGGTCCGTCCTCTCTGCCTACCCCTGCGGGGAAACGGCGTGATGGTTAGTTAGTTAGTTAGTTAGTTAGAATAAATTACCTTGTTCTGCTTCGAACTTATTTAATTTATTATCATGTTACATAATTAAAGAATTATTTTATCCCATCTTACAGGCTACGAAGGTATTGTTAAAAATTGTTCTTTAAAGTAAATGTTTATCGCTGATGTTAATATCTCCATAAAATAATAATAATAACTTTTCCTTTGCTTCTGATTACCTATATATATATCTATTTAAAAAAATTGCTTTCTTGTGTTACATATTTTTTTTGGAGCCAATATTAATCTTCATAGGAAAGTCGCAAGTGAGGTGCCTTGGGCACGTGTTAAGAATGCCAGAAGGTCGAATTTCACTGAAAATTCTGGGTGCTATTTCAGAGGGAAGAAAGGTTCAGTGGACCGCCCCAGACCCCGGTTGGGAGAAGCAACTGCAGAGGCTGTGCGAGGAGAGGCTGGAAACGGAGCACAGGACAGGAACGCCTGGAGGCGCCTTATCGATGCTATGGATCCCCGAACCAAGTAGGACAAGGGGAAGAATATGTATGTATTTTCTTTATTATATATTTATTTGAATTTATATTTACATTGCAGAATTACTATATAACATATGCGTACTGTGATGATAAAAAAGTACAATTCGGCCGTAAATAAATAAAAAAAAGTAATTTCACGTTATTTAGAAATGTATCACATTAAAGCATGTTGAAGAATTACTTGAATTTTGATTGAATACCGAATAGTACAAAATATATCAGCCGACAAAATCACGACAATCTCGCCGGTTGGCCAATAAGCGTGTGACGTCATGGTTCATAAAATGACTGGTGCGGCCATAGACATAATAGGCGCGGCAGTACTGAAATGCCAATTATTGTGAATTTTACTGATTAACAACTCGCGATGTCACAGGAATACGTTATTCTCAAGTTTACTGTGAAAGTTTATAACTTCGTAATTTTTAGAGATTAACTCCTTAAATAAATACATTTATTTTTTTGGAATAACTTATTGAAACTTATTAACCCCATTGTAATATACTTTTAATCATTGAAGATAATAGATTTTCATAAAAAAATTAAAATTGGAAATTACTTCATTTTTATACTTCGAAAATCTTTTATTGACCTGATGACACTTTTATAGTGGTGTTAATGTATTTATTTTTTAATATATGTACTTACCACCAAAATGGATTAGAACATTCTATTAAAAATCTCATCTGTACAATAGGTACCCGATTGTGCAGTCGAGTAGCCTCTTAGAGGCCGCACAATGGGTCCCGGATAGCCGGTGTCTCGCGACAATGCCCTCCACTCGCCGAAAGGAAAACATCGATCGAGGAAGTGCGAGGTGAGGGGGATTAAGCAACCTAACCTAACCTAACCTAACCAGAGGGGTACCTACTTGTAAGGTGAGTTGCTACTGTAGTGTTTTGTGTAAACAACTCGAGATTATTGAGAGCTTAACGGGGAACAGGGTGATACTGATAGTACCTATTTTTTAGATACGCATTATAATCTCAGTTTTGTACTGGTGAGAGAGACCATCTCTCAGAATGAAAACATTGTTTGAAATTACTTTGACTATTTTTATTGACCATATTAACATGGAAAAATATTATATATTTATTACAAAACAAACGTCGACGCCAGCTGGTGCCAACAAGTGACTTTTGTCTTAAGCCATCGAAATTGTACTTAGGACAATTCTATTACTTCTGACGTCAGTGGATGACTAGACATGTATAGCCAGGTTATTCTTCACCTTCCTCTTCCTCTTCCCCCTTAAGCTTCACAACACTCCCAATTCTTGGGGATGCCACAGTCCCACTGGCTTCAGACGGTTTTCGAGTAGTTGGGAAGGAAAAAAAACGGAAATAATTTTTTTGTGATAGTTTACCGTCTTTTCTTTCACCCTGTACACATTAAATTCCTACACACGTACTTTATTGGGGCTACCATTGTCCGGGTAAGCACCTCTTAATTTACCCTTCAAAACACCTCGGCGCTCCTGAGGCCGGAGGATTAGCACTTTGAGCTATCTCAACACCATTCCAGGGGTGCTATTCTGTACACAGCCGCGTTCCACACATCGCTTGATTCCTATTGAAGATCGCATCACAAGAATCGAGATGCAACAAACTGAAAAAAAAAATCTGATTGCAACTGGAACAATTTTGTTAGGTAAATAAAAATAAGAGTGGAAGATACTCGCAGTATCGCCCTGGCGAAAGACCAGCATTCAGAATTGAAACGTTGCTTGAAATGGCTTTTAGCCGTGTTTGTGTTTGGTGACCAGATCTGAATAGCTAGGTATTTACCAACCTTCCTATCCCCCATCTCCTTCCCCTCCCCGATACCTTCAGCCTCACAACATTCCACAATTGGGGATGCCATAGTCTCACTGACTCCAGATGGTTTGGGAGCAGTTGGGAATCTTGTGGGGTATTCATATAAAAAAAATTTAAAAATAACCTTTCATGTCAAAATGGCGCTGTATAAATTAAGAAATCTCAAATGAAATATGAAACGGAAAAATACAGAAAAACAATAATTAACGGTCGCATCTAGGAATCGAACCCAGAATCTCTGTCTTACCTGCATAACACTCTACCACTGAGCTAATCAAACCTAAATATTTTTCCGTCATTTTTGTCTATATCGTTTTTCAATTTAAGATTTAACAATATCATCATTAATGAATTCTCATATTTTTGCTTCATTAGCTCAGCTGTAGTGTTGTCCT